>QYAP01000055.1:0-125220 GCA_003988905.1 Hymenotorrendiella dingleyae
CAAAGCTTCTCCCTTAAGCTCATGACGTAGCTAGCCTAACCGACCACCTTGCATCACCTTGCATCACCTGACCTCTGATCTACACTGAATTCCAACAGTAATATATAATAATACCTTTAATAATAATAATAATTAATAAATAATAGGCTTTATTAAAGTTATTCTTAATATATTTATATCGATAAAAGTAATAAAATAATCGAATTATTAATAATTTTTCTTTTTATAAAGAATTAAAGGTTTTTATAAAAAATAGAATAAAAAGAGAAATAGACTTATAAAATCATTAATATTATAAATTAATCGATAAATCTAAAAGAAAATTAATAATAACGGCCTAATTATTAATAGATTTAATATCGAAAATATAATATTATAAAAACTCGATTCGATTATTAAATTAATAGTTTAAATTATAATAATATTAATCTTAGGAATTATTAATTTCATATATTTCATATAAAAATAGAATAAAATTATTAATATAATTATAATAATAAATAAATATATTATAAAATCGATATCTAAAGTTAATAAATCTTTATAAATTCAAAGGAAATCGTAATTATAATTTTCGATACTTTTATTATAAGTTCGATGAAAAAATTATAATAAAACTTTAAAATATCGATCCGGAAATTCCGGAAGCTCCGGAAAATAATGATTTTAATAATTTAGGGTTTATATATTATCGATCTTAATATTATCATAATAAATTACTTAAAAAGCATTAAATTATATTTATACGGTTTAGATCCCTTTTTTATTTATTCGAACCCGATAAACTAATAATTAATATACGAATTAATATAATATAATAGATATTTATAAGATCCTCTTATAATTCGAACCCGATTATAATAAACTTTTAAAGTTTTCGAATATTATAATATTAGATTATTTTATATATAAAATATATAAATATTAATTAGAATTTCTTTAATATAAATTATCTCTTTATAATAAAATTATATATAATTTTATATCGGAAAATTAAATTATCCTTTTATTATTCTATTTTAATTTATAATTATTTCTATGAAATTAATTATTAATTAATATTAGAATTATAATATAATTATTTATTTAGATTCGAATTAAATAAATAAAAATCTCCTTTAAATTAAAATCTCTTAGAATATATTTATAAAAAGCTAAAAAAGGATTATAAAGATTAGGAAAAGAAAATATAATTATTCTTAGAAAATATAAGCTATTTTATAATATATATATACTTAGAATATTTATCGATGAATATTTCATCGAATTTAATCATATAATTATTTTAATATATAAAAGAATTAAAATCTTAATTTTAATTTTTTTAAATAATTTTTATTTTCTATTCTTTTAATATAAATTTTAAGGGTTATAACTCTTATATTAATAAATTATGATTTTTTCTTAATTACTTTTTATTAAAAGTAATTATTTTTAAAAATAAATTAATAAATTCGAATTATAATCTTTTAAAGAATTTAGTTTTCGATAATTAATTTCTTAATATATAAATATTTTATATTAAATAAAAAGAAATAAAATAAATAGTTTAAATATTTTATATCTTTTTATTTCTATAAATTAAAATCGAAGAAAAGAATCTAATAGAATTTATAGAGAATTAACGTTTAAGGCTCTTTTATTTATATATATCTAATAAATATTATTAATATTAATTCTTTTAAGATTCTTTTTAAAACTTTAAAAATTAGATTCTTTAAAAGTTTTATATTTAATAATTAATTCCTTAATATATAAATAAACTAATATAATAATTTTTAAATTATTAAAAAGTCTTTATTTAAAATTAATATATAAACTAATTTCTATTATTCTAATACTCTTATTAATAATAATATATATTTATTTATATAAATAAAAAAAATTTAATCTAAGATAAAAAAAGAATTAAAATTCTAAATATATTAAAAGTAATTTATAATAATTAAAATATAAATTAATAAATATTATTAATATAATTAATACCGAATCCGATTTAAAGGCTTTTTAAAGAACAAAAGTTTAATAATTAATATCTTAATAATTATAATAATTAGAAGAATAATTTTTTAATAATATTTATAGTAGAAAAATAGAAATAATATATAAATTATAATTTATAAATATATTATTTCGATTAATAATAATATATATTTATTTATATAAAAGAAAAAAAATAAAATAAGTTTTATTTAAAATATAAACCTTTAATTAATTATAATTAATAAAATAAAGGACTAAATCTGTCACAGGCTAGGAGGGTGAGTAGCTTTACCACTAGACCAACAGTGAACTGCCCAAAAAGGGACTATTATTGGATGGAAGTCCAATATGCTACCAATATGCTACTCGACTACTTAAGGGTCACAGATTTGGACCTGTAACAAAATCTAAAAGGTTAAATAATTTATTCAATTATATAACTTATTAATTATATTTTAAAATATAATTATTTTTAATATTTATTTTAAGTTTTTTCTCTTTTTAGAAGCTTATATAATATAGAATTATTACTTTTATAATTATATTCTTTTAAAAAGAATAATTTTAATTATTTTTATTAGAATATTATATTTAAGGTTTATAAAAGTCTTAGAAATTTAAAAAAGATTAATTAAAAAAGCCTTCTAATATATAATAAAATCGGGAAAATAACTCTTAAATTTAAAAAAGTATTTAATATATTTTATTTTCGAAAGTTTTAATTCCTAAAATATCTTATAAATTTAATATAATATATTATTATAAAATAAATTATTAAAAAAGGTATATATATCGATTTTTAATATATTTTTAATTTTTTCTAAAATTTTAATTTTTATTAATAAATATTCTTTTTTTAAATTATCTTAATATATAAAAGAATTAAAATCTTAATTTTAATTTTCTTAAATAACTTTTATTCTCTATTTTTTTAATATAAATTTTAAGGATTATAATTTTTATATTAATAGATTATAATTTTTTCTTAATTTTAGAAAAGATCGATTTTAATTATTTTTAAAAATAAATTAATAAATCTAAATTATAACTTCTTAAAAAATCTAACTTTTAATAATTAATTTTTTAATATACGAATATTTCATATTATTAATTTTTATATTATTAAAAATATTTTATTTTAATCTTTAATTATTATAAAAAATATAATTATAATAATAATATAATTTAAATATATTCGGGTAATGTGAGAACGATATTCGTGGCACGCTTGGAAAGCATGGTGGAGGGGGTTTGAATGGCCTCATTTTTGAGCGTCATTGCGTTTCCCTTTCATGTATTAGATACACATCGCATGGCTCAACCGGCCCTATCGATAGAAGAATCAATCAATCAATCAAATATATTCTATTTTTATATTAAATAAAAAAAGATAAAATAAATAATTCGAATATTTTATATCTCTTTATTTTTATAAATTAAAATCGAAGAAAAAAATCTAATAGAATTTATAAAAAATTAATATTTAAGACTTTTTTATTTATATATATTTAATAAATACTATTAATATTAATTTCTTTTAAGATTTTTCTTAGAGTTTTAAAAATTAGATTCTTTAAAAGTTCTATATTTAATAATTAATTCTTTAATATATAAATAAATTAATATAATAATTTTTAAATTATTAAAAAAACTTATTTAAAATTAATATATTGACAAAGTTATGAGCTAGCAATGGGTCAATATATTGTACAACGGAAGTGCTAGCACTCAATAAGACGTTATAGATGTGATCTATTCAGGACGAAGNNNNACTCTAAGTCTACTGGGAAGTCGTCTATATGGTCTAATGGTGCCCCACAGGCCCACATGAAGTCTATTCAAGACGTAACCTCATGAGAATCTCAACATATATAAATCAATTTCTATTATTTTAATATTTTTATTAATAATAATATATATTTATTTATATAAATAAAAAAGAGATAAAATAAATTTAATTTAAAATAAAAAGAAAATTAAAACTCTAAGTATATTAAGAATAGTTTATAATAATTAAAGTATAAGTTAATAAATATTATTAATATAATTAATATTGAATTCGATTTAAAAATTCTTTAAAAAATAAAAGTTTAATAATTAATATTTTAATAATTATAATAATTAAAAGAATAATTTTTTAATAATATTTATAATAGAAAGATAAAAATAATATATAAATTATAGTTTATAAATATATTATTTCGATTAATAATAATATATATTTATTTATATAAAAGAAAAAAAGATAAAAGAAAAAAAGATGAAATATATTCTATTTAAAATATAAATCTTTAATCGATTATAATTAATAAAATAAAGAAATAAATCTAAAAGATTAAATAATTTATTAAATTATATAATTTATTAATTATATTTTAAAATATAATTATCTTTAATATTTATTCTAAGTTTTTTCTCTTTTTAGAAGCTTATATAATACGGAGCTATTATCTTTATAAAATAATATTATAATATAAAATTTTTAAGAATACTTTTTTATTTATAAATAATTTAACTTTAATTCTATTAATTAATAATTTCAGAATTTTATTTAAATATAAGATTATTAAGAAACATATATTATATTAAAAAGTATTAAAATTTTACCCTTTTTTTATTAATAATTTTAGGCTTCGTTATAAGTCCTTATATTTTATAAATATTTATAACCTATTAACTTATAAGATACGTTTGTTAAATTAATCGGAATCTATAAATTAATAGGATAGATTAATAAAAACCTATAGGTTTTAATAAATATCTATTAATTTAATATATAAGGAATATTAATATTTAATAGATATTTTAATTAATTAATTATATAATAATTAGAGTATATATTACGATATTTTTTTTAAATATAATAAAAAATATAATATAATATAATATATATTTAATTTATAGATAATTCGGTTTATAATATATTATAAGAAGTATAAAAGGAATTAAATCGTAGAATTAACGTTATATTATAGAAGCTTCGAATAGTATTATTGAATTTTAATTCGGGATTCATTAATATTATCGATACGATTTACGATTTCGATATTAGAAACTTAATTAATTAATTTCTTAATAATTAGAATTAATATTACGATATTTTTTTTGAATATAAATATCCTTTTAATTCGAAATAATATATATTAGAATTTAAAGAAAATCGGTTAATAGCGTATAATTATATATTATATTCTAAGAAATTAATACTTTTATTAGAATATAATTATAATAGTTAATATAAGGTATTAAGAACCTATATAAGCCTTTATAAAAACTTATAAGAATCTATTAAAAATCCGTTCGCCGTGGTTCAGTGAAAAGAGATGCGAGACTTTTGAAACATTATGGTATCCAGAGGCACCGGCATTCAGCCACTTGATTTCTTGTAAGTTGACCTACTGAGAACGCTCGCTATGGTTTATTAGTTGATCGTTGATGTATTACTAAGTGAAATTGACTTCTCCCAAATATTTACTGGGGGGGACCGGCCGGCGTTTTCTGCCTCATGGACGGCTTCCATTTTTCTTCACCCTACCATCGAGACTCTGGTCATTCACGAGTTTTTTGATGACGATGGCCTGGCAATTTGGGACAATGAATTTACGGTTGCATGCCAAAATGCCTCAACTCAGCTGAAAGAACTGTACCTGTTCTGTTCAATAACTTCACCAATAGCTTTGCATAGACTTCTCCAAGCTCCAAAGGCCCTCAAGCGACTCGAATTAAAAGAAACATGCCCCTATCATTTCAACCGTAGAATAACCGTTTATTCTATCAATCGTTGGATTGATGAGATCAGGCACCAATGCAAGTCTCTCGAGCGTCTTGCACTGTTATTGAACTGTTTCGATACGCCGGAGCCTATTATCTTAGACGACTTTACGGCCCTGAAGTACCTCAGTATCAATGACGCTTTCATCTTTGAAGAATCCGATGGAAGAGATTTCAACGCACCGATGGATCGTATCCGGCCTCCCAATCTTGAGGTGTTGGAGTTCTACTGGGACGCGAGAGGCGAGTTTTATGAGCCTGAATACAACGATTACATGGCGAAATTCGAGGCTGAACGGCACCTATGGCCTAACCTCAAGCATATCGTGATGATCTTCGACCAACGTACCTACCTAGGTATTTTGGTATCCAGAAATCAGGATCTAAACCAGTTTGGCCTCGTGTACGAGATTGATAAACATCATCCATATGAGCACCAAGATCGATCAGCACGCTTTGAGTGGCCAACGTCTTGGTATTCTCCTGATTCAAGGGAGGATCGTTTGAATCAAGAGAATGCGATGAAGGTGTACAGAGGAATACCTCTTAGCAAGTAGAGCTTGATAGTCGTACGACATGGATGGGAGCTATACCATTACTTTTTCCTCCGATTGAGAAGTCGATCTCGAGTAGTGTGGTCCAAACTGCGAATGGCTTTGGCTCCTGACTCCTGAGTGGGTCCTCCAAAAATATCGGTTCTACCGCTTTAATTGGAATACAAGACCCCCCCCCTCCCCCCGTTTTAAGGTTAATTATTTCAGATTATTACAGAGAATTGAGATCGAACGGGAGAGGCTCTCCGGTTTTCAAAGCGTCTTTCATTTTAAGCTCTATTGTATCAAACCCTCACAGAGAATTAAGATCAAAACTAGAGAAAAGAGGGGTCTTATATTCCAATTAATGCCCAAAGAACATCCACTTGACGACTACGTCATTGAATTTTCCTGCTAATATAGAATATCTGAAGAGATTATTATATTCCTGGGACGCAAACTGCCTAAAGAGCCAACTACACATTTCGATGCAGTGTAATGACAAAGTAATCAAAAAATCAACGGTAATCAATTATAATTAATTAAATTAAATTTGATTTTGATTTTAGGGTTCCTTGATTTGATTTTGATTAATGTAAATGAGTAATTAATTATAATTGATTTTTCAGTAATCAAGCATTTTTATAATATAAATGTAACTATTCCTAGTTTTTGATTTTTTGAAGAACTTAAAAAAATATTTTTCTGAAAAATATTTTCAAATATTTTCCTTAACCCTTGAGAAATTAGGAATAGTTACACTTTTAAGATCGATTTTTGGTAATCAAAAAAATCAATAGTAATCAATTATAATTGATTAGATTAGAATTGATTTTGATTTCATTGTTAATTCCTTGATTTGATTATGATTTTAGTCAGTAATCAAATCAAATCAAATCATTTAATACACTGTTTCGATGTCCAATGCATCACGTGACCGACCCCCTCCGCGGTGTGCGCCACCATGGCAGTTCTAGCCAGCACTATACCTTCCCCCCGTTACCACATATTCTGTCCCAATTCCCCCAACCACCGCCAAACCAAACCCCCAAAAACTCTCAACAAGAATCCTCAGTCTTCACGATCCACTGTATAGTATCGTAGGTATTGTAGCCAAGATAAGCTGCCAAACCAAGTGTGTAGCCGAGTATGAAAAGGAAATTCTCAAGTGTAAGGTAGGAATATGCGTTGGCGAGGAAGGGTTTAGTGGAGTGGTATGTTTTTTAAGGCCGAGGATCATGTCGTTGAAGGCTGAACCTAAATTTAGCTTTTCTGCAGGAATGCATGATGAGAAGGGTGAGAGAAGAGCGGGGATTTACCTTTCTCCAACCTCGGCTAATTAATTTCTTTCTCCTTTTCATCCAGATCCAACCTAATTCTCATCTCCTGTGCCCACAGCTCTAAATTCTCGAGCAATTTTTGCCTCCTCGAGCAATATTTGCGGAAGTTGGTATTGATTTCGAAGTTATACCGCTACATGCGATTTCGATAGTGATACTAAGCTACTGTATAACTGATATAGATATACTTGTGACGGCAAAAGAGGGTGTGTGGCCCGTGCGTGTGTGCTATTTAAGCCTCCGCCAGCCCAAACCCTCTTTCCCGTCACAATACTGTGGCTGACAAATGCCTCAAACTTCAACCTTTATAACTTGTAAATCATCACTTGGAAATTGGAATACCGGTAGATACCGACGAACAAGATGTAGGTAGAAAACCTCAGATACTGTAAATATTGGTATTTAAAGTTGAAGTGTAAAAACAAAAGAGATGCGCTTTTCGCTGTCTATAACAAATGTAACTCCCAGAGCGCTAAGGTATAAGTGTGATGATAAAAGGAAATATGCAAGAAAGGAAGGATATAAAATGAAAAGATGAAAAGAAGAAACCAAGACCGTACTCCATAGCTAAATCCAAACCCAGTACCCAGCCAATACGGCAATACCCCTCCCCCTCGCTCCAAAACTCTTGCAACCCAACCTAAGAATCAAAAATCGCCCCAAAAGCCGGCACTCCCCTAGCTTCCATGGCATACACGACCATTTGTGTTAACTTCTTGTTGCTGATAATGCATACCGCCTCAGCACCACTCTCCCTCAACAACCGCCACGTAATAGCCACCATATCCGGCCGTCCCATCGTCTTCGTATTATGAATTACAGCATTAGGATCTGCCTCTCTGACCGCATGAATAACCTCCTTGCCGAAATTCTGCTCAGGGTGAGGTGTTGACCAGAAGACGCGCGCTGGGACTTGCTTGGCGTAAATAACAGGCAGGCAAGGACCGATTCCTGAACCTGTAGCGACGAGCACGACAGAGCGGAAGAGAGGGGCGATGCGTAGAACTCCGCAGGCTGGGACGCCGCGGACATAGAGGTGGGTTGGCGCGGTGTCGATTTGCCGTTTTGTCCAGTCTCCAGCGTTGGAGACGAGGACGGAGAATTCTGTGAGGCCGGGTTTGGCGATGGTGGCAAAGGCGTGCCATTCGATGAGGGGACGTTCAGAGAGGCGGATGGCGGTGCCAGGGTAGGTGGTGGTATAGTCGAAGTAGAGGCGGATGGCGTGGGGGGAGAGGACGTCGGAGCGAACGGGGACTTTGCGGAGGCTGAGCCAGGGAAGTATAACGGAGTAAGAAGCGATTAAGAGGAGCCAGAAGCCGGGGGCTTTGGCGAGGGCGGGGCCGAGTTTCAAGGTCCCTCGGAAAGCGTTGGTTGCGAGGATGGTTTGCACCCAGAAGAGAATGAGGGCTGTCCAGCCAGCGAAGCGGTGGATGAGTTCGAACCTATCGTGGTATTTGGCTCTGATGGCTGGGTGGGCGGTGCAGACAATGAGGACGAGAAGGCCACAAAGCATGTAAGATATGACCAGAACGGCAATACTTTGGCGTTCGACTGTTGCTGCAACAGTGAAGATCACAAGCCAGATTGTTGAAGCGACTCCACAACCGCTGTGTAGACCACCAATGTGATAGACCTTAGCACAGTTGCGTCGAATCCATAAGGGGGCAGTATTTGGTACCGAGCAAGCAAGCTTGAAAAGGAAGTTGATAACGACTTCTTGTCTCATCAGTACTGCCATGCACAAGTTGGCACCAATGGCTGTTGACATGTTCTGGAGACCTTTCCCCTCCTTCTGGGTTTGCACCATACCAATGACAGCAATCAGATTCGCCACAAAGACGATAGTGAAGAATCGTCGGTAGAGAGATAAGATACGATGTCTGAAAGCACGGAGTTTGTGGATTCCCTTCTTTTCTGGAAGTGCGTATTTCTCATCGTAATCATCAGAGCTCCCAGAAGACCCAGTCGAAGGACGAGATGCGACGACGACTTGTAGGGTTTTCTCTGGATCTCTCACAAAGGCTGCAGCAGGAGTAGCTGGCATCGTTGGTGGCAGTGGCATCGTAGGTGCCGCCGTTGGTGTTGTAGCAGTACTGCTAATCGAGGCAATGAGTGCTCGTTTATCGATTTTGCCATTTGATGTCATTGGTAGGGATTCTCCGTATTTGAATTTTGCTGGCACGGCGTAGTATGGCTGTCTTTCTGAAACGATCGTCTTGAGAGCTGCTTCATCGACTGGCTCTGAAGATGAGTAGAAACCCCAGAGAACCTTTTCAGTGAAGATTGCGCATGCTTTGGTGACTCCTGGGGCTGCTTCCATAGAAGAGGAGACACTATCTAATTCAACTCGAAATCCCTATGCATTGTAAGTTTTCTGTCAAGCTTTCCCGAAGATTGTTTTAAACGCACCTTGATCTTAACTTGATCATCTGCTCGACCTTCGTGTGCAATCGATCCATCAGGGTTCCACTTGCACAAATCTCCGGTATTGAACATTAAACTTCTATATAATCATTAGCACCAGTTTGGCTCTCAATCGACGCTCATCACTTACCCGTCATTGGCGAATTTATCCATTTTATATCGAGTAGATGTGAGCTCAGGCAAATTCAAATAACCACGCGAAACGGCGGCACCCCCAACCCACATCAAACCTGTAGCTCCAATAGCAACAGGATTCTCGTCTTCATCCAAAACATACACATTCGTGTTTGGTACTGGTTTTCCGATCGATAAAGCTTTTCCAGAAGTGTGTTTGTGCATGGTGTTGACGATGGTAACCTCGGTAGGACCACAACAATTGTAAAACGTAACTTGCTTCGACCAATCGTCGGCTAACCTATGTGGAGAAATCTGGTTAACATGTTTCTTCATTTGCGATGACCGTTGTGGTCCATGCATTTACTTACGATTTTGGACATGGTTCTCCTGCCAAAGCCACCACTTTGATGTTCGGGTATTCTTCTCTCGGAAATGTCGCGAGGATGGAAGGGGTCGAGATGACTGTATGCGTCTATATTGTGTTAGCCCCAAATTCCGCATCCTGATCAAAACAACTTCCTCACCCTTTTCAAGACCTTTTTCCAATCGCTACTTCTAATGAGAAGTGTTCCGCCGTTCATCAGGGTCGCGAAAATCTCCCATTGCCCTAAACAACCAACAAAGTCAGCATTCTCTCGCTCAACTACCGCTCGATGGGTATTCCATGCACATACCCATGTCAAAAGATATAGAGAGTAACTGCGCAACGTGCGTTCCCCTTTTAATTTTCAGATTTCCCGGGTATTTGGATAATAAATTCGTGACATTTCCGTGTGCTACGTCTACTCCCTTTGGAGGGCCAGTGCTTCCTAAAACCTATCAGCTCTGAGCAAATACGCGAATCCTGTGAGCTACGTACCTGAAGTATAAATTGCGTATGCGCCATCTGACTTGCTGACAGGAACATGCGGTCGGTGTGAAACTGCCGGCTCCTCTAGCGCCGCTGAATCCAGTACAACAATTTGGCTGGTTGCAGGATCAGCCAAGGTCTGGACTTTGGCATAAAATTTCTCTAGACATAGAATGAGTGGCGCGCCAGTGTCTTTGATGATATGTCGAAGTGCTGATTCCGCAGTAACTTGTCCATCCAAAGGCACATACTGACAACCGCACTTCAGAATAGCCAACATGCCGATAACCATTGGCAGAGAACGCTGCACAAGCAAACAGACCCTCTGCCTTGGCTGTAGCCCCATTTGTATGAGGCGATTTGCCAGTCCATTAGCAGCCTTCTCGAGTTCGTAATATGTGAGGCTGATTCCGTCTTGCTCAACTGCTGTGACATTGGGATTTAGATCAACGATGCTTTCGAAAGCTTTGTGTATGATGTTGAAGGGCGCTGGATCCTGCCGCCCGCGCCCAAACTGGTTAAAGAGAATTTGATCTGAAAAGGTCAGGCTTTCGATGCCTTGGAATGAGGGCGCCATTTTGAGGGTATCTGAAAACTAGAAAGAAGAAACAAGCGCAGCTTAAACATATAAAAACCAGACGGGGAGAATTGTTGCAAGTGATATCAGAATGGCAGTGGTGTACTGGTAATACCCCAGGCTTGAAGTAGAAGTGAACGAATGTAAAAGTGAATGAACTGAAATACAGCGTGGGAAGACGAAGGGAATATATCTTTCAGTCCTTCATCCCCACTTCCACTATACCAGGCCGAGTCTGTGCTCATTTTAGTCCATCTCATCCTGATCTGAGAGACACAGCCCTGCCAGCCCGGGGGGTTCCCCCTGAAAGAAATGTTTACCCGCAAGTAGGGATGAAGGCAAACATCAGGCCCTGATATGTACTATGAAGCCCTGCGTTTCCTTTTACCCTTTTAATCTTGAATACGGCAATGTACAGACAGGGTCCACCTAGTAAAGACCAGGTGACAATATGAATACGCGAATCGACGTGAGCGGAACAGAACAGTGAAGTGCGGTACCGCAATGACGAGCAAAGATCTGAAATCTTCTCATCGAGGTTCACCCATGCTTCCGTTGGATGTGTGTCCTGCAACTTTTCCTGAAGGCTACAGCCATCCAAACCAATCCAGCATCCAAACTTCCTCATCACTTGCATCTGGCAAATGCTTGAGCGGGTTTAGCACTGCGATGTATTGACAGCTTCTTCAGTGCCGACCCTAGACGGGATAACGGGATAAACTTTCTCACAAGGGTGCTCGAAGAGGTTTGTTGCCGACGCTGGTGGACAGTATCATTTCGAGGCATTTTTCATGGCATTGAACATTGGACAGACGTTTACAGATCTCCAATTGATGGAGTTGGAAGACGCCCCTGTCCTAACGGCGCGGAGCGGAGCGGGCTCAACTCTAAATCTTAAATCGCCAGGTTCAGGTAGTGGAAGCCGAGAATCAAACGTGGAGGATTGCCTTGGCGGCCGAACCAGACGGATTGAGCCGAGAGAGAGAAGGGGCCGAAGGCGACTACAACAAAGTCGGGCTAGGCTGGTGCCTGCAATTCTGCAGAGCACTACTGCGCTACTGCACCTCTGGCGCGATCTAAGACAAGACTAACGGCGACGGCTCGTCCGCTTTTTGTTTTACTATCCAGGTTAGAGAGACTTGGCTTGGGTCCCTTCTCCAGAAATTCCTCCAAACTCTCTTTCTTCATCGAGTAGTTTGAAGGTGGATGCAGAATTTCCAATCCACTTTCAACCTCTCAATCTACGGTAGTTCGCTTGTAGTAGAAATCTTGCATATAATCACGCCAAGAGCGTCCAAAATCCACTTCCAACTCCACATTATGTGGGGGGTTCTAGATTCCCTAGTGAATAGCTCACAGCGGGGCATGCCTGATTTGGTCTCCGCCTACTGCTGTCTTCCCCGGAGCTAGCCGCCACTTGTGTGGGCGGCTTCAATTTTAGATAATATATCTTAAGCTCCAAGGCTGAAAGGGGGGCATGATCCTCGGGAATCTAGAGACTAGATTTTTAACCTTAAAACCTAAGTTTTACTGTATCAATTAGACATCACTCGACTAAAGGGATCTTTCACTTACATGTTTCTTGTCGACATGTCCCCCACGATGATTTGATTCCTACATGCCATGTCGTCAGGCAGTGTTTTAATTAACATAGATTAAACAAACAGAGGAGACGAGTCCCTATGTCAGCTTGCATTGCATATCCCCATCTTTGCACATTCGCTTCAGGAAGGTGCATAACGTATTCCTCGACCAAATGTACGGAACGAGTCGTTTTTTGTCGGCCAAGACTCAATTTAAGAGCCGAGGCTGTCAAGTAGGTCCATCTGATTTTGTGGACAGTTGTGATTGTGTGCTCAATGCATGCTTGGTGTCCGTCCTTGAAGCCTGTCCTTGAAGCTTTAGCGCCTTGCGAATAGGGAACTATATGCGCGTAAAGCTTGCTGCGTAGATCCCACTCCGATGCCGTACCAAGACGGAAATTTTCTGACGAAAGAAGTACGGAGGTACGGAGGCATTGGACCTAAAAAGAAGGGGACTTCGATTCCGAGTTTGATCATTCTAGCTAGTTTGTCAGTTCCAACTTTACATGACGGCTTGGTTGGAGCATATGTTCGACTCCAGCGGCACGAGTCTGCGAATAATAAACCGACGGATACGCCAAGCTTACTATTACAAATGAATACGATGAGGTGGTATTCGCGAATGTTGTGTAACAAACGTACAGTAAGAGTCTAAGAGAGCTATCCGAGCTGCCCAAAGGGGAAGATGGAGATGGAATAATGCCTCGAAAAGAAAGAGGGGCTAAAAATGCGGGGATAAGCCGAGGTCCCTGCATGCTGCACCATGCCGCAGGGCAAGACAAACTCTCCGGCAGGGGGCACATCCACCCCAAAGCGTGTGCTGCAAACGATGTATTAATAAACACGGTGTGTAGACTAGGTGATGCCTCCCATTCCGTTCTTCACTATCACCAAATTCACGACCTTACAAATCTCACCAACTAACCACATCTCAACTCACCTTTCTTTCCCTGCAATCCAATCGCAACGCCTCGTACTCGTATCGGCGACGACTCACAATTGAGGCACCAGTGCCGCACCACCAACGACATCTATCCTTTCCTCACTCCATCAAACCTCAGTTTATCCTCATTCACCACTCAACTTCACACATCACAGCCATGGAATTCTCAAGCGAATCCTCCCTCATCCAGGTCGAGGTAAACCAACACGGCATCGCCGTCATCAAAATCAACCGGCCCGACAAACGCAATGCGCTCTCCCAAAGCCTCATTGACTGCCTCTGTCGCGCCATCGCCATGATCGAGCGCGACGCAAAGGTCAAAGTTGCTGTCCTGACAGGCAGCCGGACATCAGGCCCTTTTTCTGGTACGTAACATTCACTATTGAGTCGAACTTCCCGAGAGAAGTGTTCTGTTTTGTTGGAGATGTTTTGATGTTTTATTTATTTATGCATAAGGGATTGGGAATGAGGAAACATTGCGAGATGACACAAGTGGTGCTCGTTGTGCGTTGGGTTCTGGTTGTTTCGAAATGTTGAAACACTGGTGCAAGTGCAAGTACAAACCAGCTCAATCCATTTCCTCTACTGTACCAACAAACCAGCGAAACACCACATTGACGAGGACCGCAATCCAGCATATTGAAACAGAACGCATATCCATATCGCTTTTATCGCTGCCATTATATTTTGAATTTCTGTTCCCCAGTTTCTCCACTTGGCTTCTGCTTTCTGCTTTTTGATTCAATGTTTTGGTAGATTCAATCGCGCAATACATCCTGCCTGCTTTGGGGGTCATCCTAGCGATTGATGGGGAGAGTTGGGAGGTTTGTGCAGAGGACTTGATTCCCGACTAGTGTTGTTGTCTTTTTGTAGCGGGCTAGCAGACTTCTTTTGCATGGTACTCTCTAATCGGGTGAAAATCGTGTTTTGCGCGCTCTGCAGGATAGGAGTTGCATGTTCCGAGAAGGCTAATGCGAATCCTTAAGTTAAGGCAGAGTGTTCACTTGTGGTACCTGGTAGATGTAGTTGATGGGTTTCGGGCAATGCTCTTTTTTTGACGTCTGCCAATGGCTCGAAATCTCAGATATCCATTGCCACTTGAAGTCTATTGTCACGCTTTTTCTTTCAGTCTGATTTCAAAGTTTATTACAACCTCAGCTTAACTTCTTCATTCCCTTGCTTTAATCTCTTCGCGATCACTATTTCTCGAGAAGTCAACGACTCGCTCCGGGAAAAGTGATTTTTTATACCTTTTCTCTTCTTAGCATCTTGCATTTCTCTTTTCATTTCCCCTGGCTTCCTCGCAAACTTCATTTTTACTCGCGTCCTACTTTTCCCGTCTCCTGCACTCAAAATCCACTTTCTCTCAACCAGCCAGCCCAAAATTCTCCACATCTCAACTAACCCTCCCACCAGCGGGCGCCGACCTCACAGAACTCATCCACATCACCACCCCCCAAGCCTTCGCGCAACAATACCTCAGCGACCTCGCCGCCGCGGTGACCCGCATGCGCAAACCCATCCTCTGCGCCGTCGCCGGTTTCGCTCTCGGCGGCGGCTTCGAGCTCGCCATGATGTGCGACATCATCTACGCCGCTCACGACGCAAAATTCGGCCTGCCAGAGCTAACCGTAGGAACAATCCCGGGCGCCGGGGGAACCCAACGGCTGACGAGAGCTATTGGGAAGCAGAAGGCTATGGATATGATACTAACGGGAAGAACGATGACGGGGAAGGATCTCGAGGGGCTGGGGCTTGTGGCGAGGAGTTTTCCGTTAGGGGATTTGTTGGGGGAGACGATGAAGGCGGCGGAGATTGTGGCGAGTAGGAGTGTGCCCGTTGTTGCGTTGGCCAGGGAAGCGATTTTGAATTGTATGCAATGTCTCCCCCTCCCCTATTTTATATTTTCTTTCAACCCTCTTCTTGCCTACCTTGTCACTTTCCTACGAATCTTGCTGATTTTTCAACAGCCGAACAAACAAATCTTCATGCTGGAATCCAACTCGAGCGCTCGCTGTATTACAGCTCTTTTGCGTTGGAAGATCGGACGGAGGGGATGAATGCTTTTGTGGGGAAGAGGAAACCTGTTTTCAAAGATTGCTAGAATTTCTTTTATCTTTCTTGTACCAATATTTAGCACTGTGATATATATGTAATTTTATAAGGCAAGAGTTATGAATTCGGTTATGGACCAATACAGAGTAGCTGCTTGACCACTTGTGAGGCCGAGATGCCCTTGCTAGATCTAAGAGTTTTAATACCGCATTATTTGGAATACAAGGGTGCGTTGAATCACAGACAAGGAGACACAACATATCATCATAAAAACCGCGAATCAATTGACCCTCCCATCCTCGGAAAAATCAAGGCGCTCTATGAAGACCGACATGGTATCTCACCTCACTCTCATTCATCCGGTATACATACACCCCTAATCATAATGGCAGCTTCCCATCTTCTCCAAGACCCTACTCCTTTCCGAATATACCCATCGCCCGCCCGTCTCCCTCCCACCCACCACCCGTCTCTCCCATGCTCGTTCACAACGCAGCGCGTGTAGTTGAAAGAAGAAAAAAAGGGGTGAGAATTCAATTGGTAGAGGAAAAATGAAATGAATGGTATGCGCCATCGCTGTGCTCCGAGCCCCAAATCCCCCCAGCCAGCCCAAACATATTCCCGTTGGATCGTTTCACTTGATCCCATCTCATTGTCTACCCTGTACACCAAAGAAAATAGCCCGGGTCCGCGCCCTGTGCAGTACCCAAACGGAAGATTATAAACATGAGGTGGTGATCACCGATTTCGATCCTCTTGAGGCGGTCGAGAACTGCGTGATGAAGACGCAAAGCTTTCGGCTATTAGACTTCTCCAGCTCATGGGCCGGGGAGATCTTGAATTTCGAGTGGGTGTCGATGGTGTCCCCTGCTCAAGGTCATCATTCTCAAAGCCCGTGGGAATTGGTAATGACGATGAGCTAGTCCCATCTCGACTATCATCGTCGCTTTCATCATGATATGAATCATACCGAGGGGTCGAGGGAGACCCCCTTGCGAGTGAACGGACAACGTCGCCCTTGCAAATAGGACATGTTCGTCTCCGCGTGGTTAACCAGGGCGTTCTAATACAATTAGCAGAGAGCTTGGAAACCTTGAAGATTTAACTTACATGCAGTCAACATGGAACTCATGGCCACATGGTAGACTCATAACCCGACTGACTCCATCCACGTACTCTTCAAGGCACACCACACATTCGACTTGCTTGCTCATATACTTTCGCCACTCGCTTGTGTGACTACCTTGGTGTTTCTCTGGTTCTGGGGATCGAGGTGGGATAGAAGGAACCTGTAATGGATTTGAATTGGCTCGAATGTGGTCCCCAGGTTCGGGTACCCCAGTTGTGGTCCGCGATCTAGGGCGCGGTCTGGATGGTGGTGTCTGCTGAAGTAGAGGTGTAGTCACCGAAGCATCAGAAGTCGTCGGCACTCGAGGCGTCTGAGGAGTGGAGCTAATGGTCTGATATGTCCTGACTGGTAGCCTCTCGACAACTGATTTTGGAGCTCTCCACCGGCGCCGTCGTATTCTTGACCTTACTAAAAGAAGTGCATACACAACCGTCAAGGTAACCAAAGGGCTTACCACCAACACCAAAAGGGTATCGAGAAATGGACTAGCTCCACTCGTCGGTGTCAGAGTAACCCATAGGCCACCAGTTTCATCGTCTCCATCCTCGTTCCCATATTCAACCTCAGACGTTATAGAATGAGGTGACAAGAATTCCACGTCTTCCTCATCATCACCAAATATGGTCGTTAAGAACCCCTTCGACTTGGGCTTTTCTTTGTTTTCATCTTGCGGCTTGTCCTCTTCATCAGATGGAGCTTTATTTTTACCATATTCTCCACTTCCAGGGGTAATGCTACCACCTGAAAGAGATTGTGCTTTCTCCGCAGCAGCCTGAGCAGCACTTCCCCCAAATTTCTTACTTCCCGCAACACTTGGACGTGGAACCTCAGCCTTTGCTTTGGTGACCTGCTTCTTGCTATCGGCCTTTGGTTTTGTTGCTTTGCCTACAATCTCAGGATCAGGAGAAGATCCTACTAAATCTGGATCTCGCCAATCCTGCACACCAATGACAAAATCGTCTCCGGATGCTGCTTTGGGGCTAGTTTTCTTCTTCGTTGACGAGCTTTCAGATTCTGTCTTCTTTTTCGGCTTCGTAGAAATTTTCCTCGACCCAGAAGTCTCATCGTCTTTCCAATCATCTACGAGGATCCAGTCCAATTGGCCACTGCTGGGCGGTCGACTGCTATCGATTTCTGAGCTGCCCTTGCCGCCACCGAAGAGGCTCTTGAACCAACCAGATCTTTCCTTTTTTATGGTCGAATCCTTTCCATCCTTCTTGGCCGAGGATTTCTTGTTAGCACCTTTAAGAGATGCTTTCGTAGTTGGGGTTGCCTTGCCAGGTAACAAAACTGTAGGTGTGAAGGTAGGCCCGGATTTGTGTTTCTTTCCAGTCTTCTTGTTCTTGTCTGCATGGCCTACCGTAAAAGTCGGCTTTCCATTCTCGTCCAAAGCATCTTCTAAAAATGTACCCGGACCAATTAAAGTAGATAGTAGGTGTGCCGTGGTGCGAGATGTGAAAATGGAGGGTATAGTGACATTCGAAGTGTCTCCCCTTGCATACATTTGTATCAAAGGTCCACCCTTGGTGTCGTCGCCCACTATCAACGCAATGGCTCCTCGCCGTTGAGCCCATTTCACTTTTTCCAAAAATCCACATCCCCCACGGCTCAGGAGCACAACTTTCCCCGTAATCTCAGCCCCTTCCTGTATTGATTGAATATCTGCGTGGTTTCCTTTGGGGTCGACAGCCTGTTTACCACTCGTCTTGGACACAGATGATCCCAGCAGGGGATGATGGAGGTAATCGTCAGTGCCATCATTTGCGGATGGGCCTGGCGAAGTCGCTTTCTTATCTGTCGATTCTGCGCTATTCTTCCTCTCATCTGAAATCTTGGATGTATCCCCAACCCGGTCATGAACCTTTGAGCCCGCCGTCGTCGCCGTCGTTTTGCTATCCGCAGCTGCTGCCCCCTCAGACGAACTCACACCTGCATTTTGATTCTTGAAGCTATCCACCCATCCCGGCACATCGCTACAACCCAGCTCGCCTTCTGCACCGGCTACTTGCGGACCCTGCCGTAGACCGTCATCTCCAAATCCACTGCCTATCCAAACTTGGCCCTTGAGACCCTCGGTAGGTAGAATCGGCCCAAAAGCCGCTGGGCGCGCCAAAAATACCGTGGAATTCTCGTGGGTTAACGTTATGATGGCGTTCGGCGGGAAGAGGGAGAACGGCGCGCGGAAGGAGAAAAGCGCCTGGAGGCTGGACCTCTGCTGCACAGGAGATGCAGTTTCGACATTCCGTGGGCCTGGGGAAGATCGAAAAGAGAGTAAGGTGAGGAGGATAGCGGTCGCGAAGAAGACTGCCGCAATGAAGATTCTTGGAGGTCGCATGATGGGGTTGATGGGGGCGGGTAAAGGCTTCGTAGTTGCCGCACCAGGCACCTAAATAGGTCTACAGCTCTACAGCTGGCTCGAAGGAAAGGGAGTTCGCATCCGTCGTCGAGATGGGGAAGCCGTGTGTAGCGTAGGGATTTAACAGTTGGTGTTGACCACAGAAAGGAAGGTTGTGAGCAGAAGAAGTCTTCTGTGGTGCTGCCGCGCAGCAGTGCCTGTGTCACACAATGCGGGATGAATGTCGGATGCTTTTACCTTTGGGCAAACCGGGCAGGGGGTGGAGATGGCCCTGGTAAATGCGGCGTGTAGATGACTACGCGCACAGGACTTTGAAGGCGGAAAAAGGGATGCGTGACACTCAAATCAGGCAAAAGAGAGGGAAGAAATGGATGGAAGAAAAGCATGTCCCTGGAGAGTGACCTGCGAAGCTCAAATGAATCAACATGTTGGTTGTTCCGAGGATACTCCCTTTCTGCTGTGGTCTGGAATCTGCACAGCCCTCATCGAGACCGCAAAAGATCTGCGATCACGTGTAGGTATTTTGTTCTTTTCGAGGTCGCCCGTACTGATTTCCTTGCTACTTACTCTCGTTACTAAGAAAGTAGGATGATGGCTACATCTTCTGGAGGCCATACAGCACCATCGTTTTGTCGCGCTATCGTCCTCCCCTATCTCGAACCGCTCCGCCCGTGCCGCCGCGGGCACCTTTAGACCCCGCCCCTGGACTGGTGACGTCGTCTAAAGCAGTTAGTTAGGCCTTCATGTCTTGGCATTTGTTTTCAAAAACATCAAACGAACACCTCCAGCTCTGATCACAATCAAGCTACCCTGTCACGGTACTGATTCACAATCGATCATGGGGTTCATGGAGCTCTGCAAGTATTTTAATCATCCGCGATTGACTGGGTTTGGCCGTTTGGGGAGATTCATACTTTCAAGTACCTACTCGCAATATGCGCAATACGAGGACTCGAACCTTGAAGTTCATGCTGACACTTGTTTTTATCGGGTGCACAGTGCGGATTGCCGGTATTAAAAAGAGGACAGTACGATTTCCTTTTTCTATTTGATTGCAGGCAGTTCAGGGGACTGCACCCACGAAGGCGGGTGAGTGCTATTTTGGTGATTCGAGATTGAAGTACAGATGGAATGGGGCCAGGATACCTACAGCGTCAGGTATTAGGAAGTGGCAAGGGAACCAGCTGCTTTCACTTGGACAGGCAAGTTGACTCGAAAGAAGCAGTTATATGGTATCTAATGGGGCTTCAATTTTGGAAACTGACACAACCCGAACTTGGTAATTTATTCTCCCCTTTTTCTTTCTAAAACCACGCCTCCTTGCCCCAGCTTACTGACACTGTCGAGAGGGGAGTATTAGGATCCAGATACTACTGTACCCCTACTCTTGCGGTGGCGGTATGTAACTTTGCGATATTTCCTTCAAGAGTTGATAAAGGGACCTTCGCCTTGATAGGCTTCTTCTTTTTATCTTACCTTCTCATCTTTTCTTTCGTTGCAGATGATCGATTTGTGACGTCTATGCCAGTACACGCAATATTCCTACTGATTTCTTACCAGGTCAATAGACCATGGAGCTATTTCTCCGAGTTTAGGGAACATCGAAACCCCATCCATATTCACGGGGAATAATGCTACGCAATCTTCCTGCTCGACCCTACTGCTCCTCGCCCCCTTATTTCGCCTTCTGTACGTTTGACAGCGTCAAAATAACGCCTCCTTGCAGCCTTCTCCAAAGTATAGAAGCGCTTTGCAGTCATGGCACATGTCAAGCTCGCATTTTCTAAGTTTTTGCGAATGTTGGTGCATAGACGTCAATGATTTAGCCACACTCTCCAGTGCCTCAAAGGCCTAGACTCAGGTCTTCTCAGCCACCGATGGTCCAACCCCAGATTTCGATTGAGATATCCCTACCAAAACCATATCAATTTGATAGAGAGATCTTCTAATTTGCGCCAGTCTAGAGCCTGAGGAGTGGCTGAGGCTCGTTTCTTGCCATTTCCATACTGGCGTGGGGGACGGCTTTTTATTAACGGTTCTCTAGTCGACGTTGATATCATAGAAGGGATTCCATCTCAACTAAACCGATCATATGGCCTTTGCAGACTTTCTGATGTGAGCTCAGTCAGTTTCAGGTAAGATTGATGGCATTTCTCTGGATTTTAGCCTTTCGAGCAAGCTGCTCAGACCTTTCCCATTCCATCTTTCACCTAGCAACATCCAGTACGAGTAGGGGAGCTCTTGAGCCGCTACCTCTTAGTCCAATGTTTCAGCCCATCTAAAGAGCATAGGAATGACGTGAAGCTCGCTCAGCTGATATTCCAAGGTAGAAGTAACATGTTTCTTTATATTATTTCAAGCTCTGTCCAATTTCATTCTGTTTATTCAACTTGACAACTTTCCGTATACCTCACAATTGTTTTCTTGATACATCTTCGATTCTCCTGTGATGAATATCAACGAGCCCAGACATGGCGGTGGCTTCGTCCTGCCATTCATGAATGACGGGGCCAGTCAAAGACGCCGACCAGGTTCCATTCTATCCAACAGAATTCCATATCTGAACAATCTTCCTGACTCGGTAGGTATCCCAAAAAATATAATATCATCTGGCAACTCAACTGACTGTAAATAGGCGCGAAATCACTTCGTAGCGACAAGTGCAGAATTTGCCGGAACCACACTTTTCCTCTTCTTCGCCTTTTCAGGTACACAAGTCGCCCTTCTCGCGACGCCAGATGCCCAAGTAAGTACCATTGGGTCAGTGAGCAATCCATCTCAGCTCATGTATATTGCATTGTGCTTCGGGTTTTCATTAGCCGTGAATGCATGGGTATTCTTTCGTATCAGCGGTGGACTTTTCAACCCAGCCGTATGTTCCCCAATCTCAAACTATGAACTCTATACTGATAGCTACAGGTAACTCTGGGAATGTGTCTGGTCGGTGCTTTGCCCTATGTACGTGGTGCCTTTCTGGTAATCGCTCAGATTCTCGGCGGTATAACAGCTGCCGCAATCTGTTCAGCATTATTTCCCGGTCCTCTCAATGTTCGAACGAATCTTGGTGGTGGTACCACGGTTGTGCAGGGGCTCTTTATTGAGATGTTTCTCACTGCCGAGTTAGTGTTTACAATTTTCATGCTAGCAGCTGAAAAGCACAAGGGGACATTCATCGCTCCAATTGGAATTGGCCTCTCACTTTTCATTGCCGAGCTAACAGGTAACCCTCCTTCATTCTCCCCCAAATACATTTATGTAATTCCTAACATCAACAGGCGTCTACTTCACCGGCGGCTCAGTAAACCCCGCCCGCTCATTCGGCCCCTCAGTCGTCTCCCACCAATTCCACAGCTACCACTGGATCTACTGGGTCGGCCCCATCCTCGGCACGCTCCTCGCCTCTGGCTTCTACAAATTCATCAAGATGCTCGAATACGAAACCGCCAACCCAGGACAAGATCTCGAAAAAGCAGCCGGCGAGCATTTCAATCCTGATCTCCATCCCCGCGTCTCCTTTGCACCAGGTGATCACTACACCATGGAAGAGAGCAAGAAAATCGACAGCAAAATTGAACACGGGATCGGAATGCCAAAGGAACATGGCGCTGAGAGGAGACCATTCAGTGAGAGCCCGGCGCCGCCGCATGCGAATGATCAGTTCACCGGCTTGTCCGAGGGGGGAATGCATGTGAATGAGCCTGTAAAGCGTCAGACTTCAACTCGCAACATACCTCAAATAACCCGCCACGACACGGAAAAGGACAGCGATCGAACACTCGCTTCTAATACTAACATTCTCACCAACATCCCGGCTCGCAATACCGATGATGTTAGTCCCATCACGCCTACCACTACAACACTATCAAATCAACATGTAACACTACCAAATCAGCATACAACGACTACTAACACCACATCGCCTACCACGACGACCACGCATCATAAAGGCTGTATCAAACCCGGCACCGTTGGTCAAGGATCCCAAGCCTCACCAAAGAGTGTAAAATCCAACACGAATCACAATCGGAATATGTATAGCAGTTTTGAAATTGCGCGGGACGAGGATTTTTTTGATAAGGAGTCAGTTTAAATATGGATATGTAATTCAGCGTGTACTGTATTATGTGGTAGTGATCCCGTTTAATTTGCGTGGCTCGTCGAGTTTCGAAGCAACAGTGTTTGGATTTTGAATTCCGCTTCGAATCTGACTTCATAGTAGGAGGTGGGGCTTCGTAATGAGGTTGTAAAAGGGGCGTAACCGGATAAGCGAATTTTATTTTTACCTTCCCCATGGGGGAGACTAAATCGCATTCATTAAATACTAAAGTAGCTAATACTCAAGTGAACGTATTCACTATCTATCTCATAAATATTGTAAGATACTGAAAAAAGCCAGATTGCGAAAGTGATGTTGAGGAGAGCATGTAACCTAAATCCCAAATACCATAAGATTGAACATAGCACTTCTTACAGGACATGTTTTTGCCTCGTGGGATGCTTTTACACATTATATATAGGAGCGTAGAAAGAAAGAGAGGAGTGTTAGATGAGTATCAGGGGTCGAATTATGGATTTGCAACGCAGAGTGGAGCGGACAAGACGCTAGCAGAAATAGTGCGAGATCTATTAGTCTACACGGCCACTTCAATTACAATAGCTATCGTCCTACTCATCATCCTGCACCAACTCCTTAATCTCCGAGCCTAAGATCCCACCCCCAAGCGCATCCGGCACGGCAACAGTACTCGCCCTCACCGTCGTTGCTCCCTTCCCGCTAACCCCTCCGTCTTGCATCCAGAAATCAACTTCGTCTACAATATCGTACACAATATCTTCTACAATCTGCTCATCATATCGTTCTCCCGCCGCTCGCAGCTTGTTGAGGGGTGCTACGGCCGGTTCATCAGTCCCTGACATATTAACGTCTTGGGGTTCGTAACCTGGCGGTGGATACCAGAAGTTAGGGCCAAAGTTGACTTCCGCTGCTCCACCTCGGAATACTGAGACTGCTGGGTAGTATCCAAGCATGCCGTCGTCGAGTCCTTCTCTAGCTCCAACTTGGGGAATTGGTTTTGAGGCGGGAGGCAAGAAGGCAAGGAGGTCGGTAAAGGGCGTGCCAATGTATTTGCCATTCTTGTAGATTTTGATACTTGAATGGGGAAGTGTCCGTAAAGACGGTGATGCATTTGTTGGTCCTGGTTTTTGGCCGGATCCTCCAATTCCGCCCTGCGATGAAATGACGGGCGATGGGTTCATGAGGTCTTCCAACTCTTTCACCGCATGGTATTCAATCTGCTCAAAATACAGATGCGCCTTGAAACGTATAGGAACTCTATCACGAATGATGTCCGCCCTCTCGATTCCTGGCGGCTCGTCATCGGCCAAGTCGACGGCTGGATTGTAATGCCCTTCCACCACTTTACGATGTAGTGCCTCCGATGGCAGGTTGATTTCCAATCCGATCACATCTCCTTCCTGGATCTCTTCTCCTGGTGGAAAGAAATCCTTCGGTCTTGACATGAACACCTTTTGTCCCTTTGCATCTCGTAACCCATAGCTATATGCGTCGAATCCTACAGGCGCATCCAGAGTCGCTTCTCGTCGTGCCCATCCCATTCGTACGTGACCATTTGCGCTTTCCTGGGCAATGTTGGCCTCACTTCGTTTTCGCTTTGGTATACCACTAGTAATCTTGCATTCATAATACCATCTGCCTTGCCGTACTCCAACATTTGCCTTTGCCATTCTGAACCCTTTATTTGTAGTGACATGGTGACCAGATTCATCCAACATCATATGTGTCGATGTATCTTCGAAATTGAACCTTGGGCCAAAAGGGTCGGATTCTGATTGCCGGTAGTAGAGAGAGGAGGGAAAGGCGGGGTCTGCTATGCAGTGCGTATAATGGAAATTTCTCTTATTGTAGACACTATCATATATTAGACTAGCCTTGGGGGAAATCTTTGGTTTTCAACCTACTGCTCAGTTGTCTCCTGGAACTCTATCTCTGTACCATCTGGGGCAGTCTTTGTATGTGACGGCACAAAGATTGGACCTCTTGGTGGCTCGAAATCTGTTATTTTTGGCGGCGCAAGTTTGTAGCGAATAGGCGCAGGCTCACTGCCCTTTCTTTTATGTTTGGTTGAAGTGCTAGCCTTTGGGTCTGGCGTTGACCTTGCACTGCTCTCTGTCCCAACTTTCGATTCGCGTTTCTTCAGCGACTCCTTTTTGGCTCTTGAAGCTCGTTCTCGTGCAAGCGGGGCATCTTCCTGAGGTTTGGAGGGTTTAAAGTCCGGGTTCAAGGGCGAGGAAACGGCAGGCTGGTGATCGTCTTCGAGGGCGCGTTTTTGAGGAATCGCAGATGCAGGTAGTGCGCCGGGAAGAATTGGAGGATATATGGGTGTAGCTTCACGCTGAGGAGAGGAGGCTCCCGTAGACATGATGATTTTATTGCTGAAGCTTTGCGTTAAGGAAGACTGGATCGAAGGCTGTGCTTGGACATGCTCTCGTAGTCAGCGTTCGTAGATTCTGGAGCTCCCTCTTTCGGCAAGTTGCAACGCGAAATATCACGATTCTCGTGACCTGCAAGGTGCACGGACCCTCACATCCATTGACCTCCCTGCTGGCTTGATCAAACAACTTTTAACACCATCCAGAAACCAGAAACTTCCCTCTTTCTTTACCCATTATCCTTCTTGCATTCATCCGTCTGATTATCTCTTCAGAAAGTCCATGCCAATAGTCAATTGGAAACTACAATTGCGAGATCGCTGAACAAGATTTGATGGCTGCTTCATAGGAATATCAGTTCCTTACAGACACGAAATCCTATGTTCTCTTTGGCATGACTGTTGTGATTATGGCAAAGGCAGTACAAGACGACAGTCCCTCCATATCTCGGGCGGTTCCTAACGACCCGTCACCTGCCACCCGCGTTTCGTACATTTGCTTCCCTTGGCTCTTTCACGGGTAGAACCATCAATTGCAACGTTGGGACATCACCACTGCCAGCAATCAAAGATACCGATCATTTCGAAGCTCGCCACCAGCAAGTCCAAACGGTGCTTCACAGAAGCAATGCATTTCTGTGGTGCAAAGTACCGTATTAATTGGGTTATATCCCTACCCATTCTCATTTGTTTAAAGGTATTTTGTATCAGAATATTTAAGAGAATGGGGGTTGAAATGGAAGAGGCCCAGAAAACGGGAGAGCTTCTCCCATCCGATCTCTATTCTCTCTTACAAGTCTGGCACAATAATTTTTGAAACGGGAGAGAAGGTGTGGGGTTGTTAACCAATTAATGCGGTAGGCCGTGGTTGATGGAATGGTTCTAGCTGATTTTGGCTTGCTCTCTCAGCACAGTCTCCTCGAGATGATTTGGGCGTGTGGACACTTTCAACACGCATGAGTCTGACCTTAGTCAGGCTCTTCTCCAGCTCCCCTCTTCCCCAGCTTTCCCCCCACAGAGTTCCCCAGTTCTCCACTGATTTCGGTACTCGAGTCGAGCTCACTGCCGTCGTGACTTCGCTACAATCATTTGCCGCAATCAACTGTTCGCACTTAAGCGCAATATATATCCACTCGAAAGTTTGCTAAACCCCCCAAAGACACCGCAATACGGGCGTGATGGGGAGGCCATGCATCGCAGCAAAGCGTGTTACCTTTATGCGCATTAGTCTATTTCCAACCTTGGCCTACTCGGCATTTATTCGCAACCAATTCGAATCGAGGCTGTACGGCGCCGACCTCTTCAAGGACAATCTATTGATCCATGTATCGCATTCGGCAAATTCCGTGGCAGACGCCACCGTCGTCTGTGAGAAAATGAACAAATGATAGCGTATGGATGAAGGGGCAGAAGCCAGTTCCTAAGTATGGTAAGCGGTTTATTTGCTGCGGGATCTGAATCCTTTAGCCCACCACGTCGGCAAGTAATCATTTCCAGGATCTTGAGCGTGATTATTGACTGGACAGCCAGAGCTAGGTAGGTTACGGTTTGTGCGATGGTGTTTATCGCCAGAAGTTTGTCCTACTCTGGATATCTGTACGCTACCAGACAAACCCTGGACCCCCGTTCCTTCAACGAAGATAGGCGATTCAATGGGAGTCGAGAAATGGGGGTGGGGTGAGAAGAGCAAGCCTCCTCTACTGTGAAAGGTCCAAGTAATGGGGCCTTGCCTTTTCGAATCTGGTGAATCGCTCCTTCTGCATACCAACAAGTGGTCGCGATGCGGGGTATTACAGGGTGTCATCCGCTGATGTGACCAACATCTAGTTTTGTGTTTCTAGCTTATCATCAATCCAATATTAGTGAGCTGTGCGCCGTCACATTGGGAAGCCTTACATCTCTAAAAATTAGAGCTCTTCTGTTGATTTGAAGCTTTGCTTGCACTGTATTTCACGTCGCCTTGACTGTTTTGGTTGAGAGCACTGCTTAGTGCAACCCGGAGAAATGGATCAAAATTTGGATCCAAAGGTAATTCAAATAAAGGCCTCATTGCGAGTGTAGCTAACTCCAATTCTCTTAGGCTCTAGCAGAGTTGGAAGAAATATTACAGACTCGCATATATCCCGGTACCGAGATTATGAAAGATGTTGGCACACATCACTTCGTAAAAGCTTCTGCTGGGGAACATTCGGTGCTTGTACCTCAGCCTACCGATAATAAGGAAGATCCCTTGGTATGGCTTTCTCCTTCTGACCAAAATACATTCATAGCTGACACCTACAGAATTGGAGTCCGATGTGGAAGGGATTTGCAATATTTTGTGCAACACTGGTTTCTTTTTCTCAAGCTCTCGGTCCCTTGGCACTTGTTAGCACTACTCACCAGTATTGATACCTCGACGACACTAACTTCATCATAGGGACCTATGTTTGGAGACTATATCGAAGCTTGGGACTCTAATTTGGCCGATGTCGTACAATTCACAGGTGTCGCGATTCTGGTGCTTGGGTTTTCCAACTTCATCTGGGTTCCCATACAAACATGTTTTGGCAGACGGCCAGTATTGATTCTGTCGACCTTGATCTGTTTCGGAAGCAGCATATGGAGAGCCAAGGCCAATTCATATGGTAGCTTTATGGGTGCTTGCGTGTAAGCATCGACCTTCCAAACTGAAAATCCGAAATATTGCTGATAATGAAGAAAGACTTAATGGATTAGGTGCAGGCCCGGCCGAAACTGCCCAGCCAACGATTATTGCAGATATCATTTTCCTCCATGAACGAGGCAAGTATCAGACTTTGTACTTTTGCTTCTATTTTGGCTCTCTGGCGGTACGTTTATCCATCACATGATTCCTATAATTTTGCTAATCTTTAAAGGTCGGTCCGATCATCGCGGGTCCTATGGCCCAGCGTCATGGATGGCGCAGCTTTTGGTGGTTAAATACTGCTATCCTTGGCTTTACCGCCTTGTGTTGTATCTTTCTCTTTCCGGAGACTAGATACAATCGTCCACTTGTTACTTCCCCAGGCAATAGACAGTCTTCTTTATTGCCAGAGAAAGATGGAGTCGTCGAGAAGCAAGTAGAAGATTCAACTCAGCTTGACGAAACTTCAGCAAACGAGGCAATAGAAGAAGAGAAACAGCCCGTCGAAACCGCCAAAAAAACAGGCTCACAAGAAAACCAACTGACCAAAACACTCACAACCCAAGACCCGTGGCTCAACCGCGGTTCGCCCTCCAAAAAACAATGGAAACTCTTCCAATCCTACGAAGGCAACTTCCTGCTTGAGCTCTTCCTACCCTGGAAACTCTTCCTCTTCCCCATCGTTGAATTCGCCGCCTTTGTCGTCTCCTGGAGCGCCTCCGCCTTCCTAGCTTGCAACCTAACACAAACCCAAGCTTTCGCAGCCCCGCCTTATAACTTTGATACTACGAAAATTGGACTATTTAATCTAGCGCTTTTTATTGGGACGTTGATTGGGCTGTTTACTGCCGGGCCGTTGAGTGATGCTGTTAGTAAGAGGTTGACGGCGAGGAATAATGGGGTTAGAGAGCCCGAGATGAGATTGTTGACTATGGTTCCTTATGTCATCCTCATGATAATCGGAAGTGTTATAGTAGCTGTAGGCCAGCAACACCAATGGGATTGGAAAGTAAGTGCATCCCTCCTCGCTTCTCCTCTTTTTTTCATCCAACCACCCCTTTCTTCCCATCCATCCCCCCTTCCCACCCCGCCTTCTTCCCTACCTCACCTCCTCACCCACCTAACATCCTCTAGATCATAGTAATCCTGGGATACACCCCAATCGGCATCCAAGTCGCCGCCCTCCCCTCCATCGCCTCCACCTACGCCATCGATTCCTACAAACCCGTCTCCGGCGCCCTCTTCGTCATGATTACCGTCAACAAAAACCTATGGGGTTACGGCTTTAGCAAATTCATCACACCCTGGGTGGATAAGAGCGGCTATATACCGCCGATTATGACAAATATGAGTCTCATTACTTTGTGGTGTTTGTGTGGAATTGGGTTTTGGTTTGTGGGGAAGAGGTGCAGGGGCTGGACGAAGGATGATAGTGTGCATAGGATGTAGGGAGGTGTGGGGGAGGGGAGGTGGGGTGGGAATGAGCAGGAGGAAAGGCATCAGGAAGGAATGAGTACTTGGAGTACGGTCTCGTGGGTGAGGTTGGGTTTAGGTTGGATTGAATTTGACCGGTGTTTGAGACCGGGGCGGGTAGCTAACTTGCGGTGATATCCTTGTCTGCTAACGTATATTTCAATTCCTTACCATCCATTCCATACAAATATAGAAGCTGCAATTAGGAAATGCAAAACAACTTGATACTCGTCTTATCTAGCCGCCATCTCAGCGAGTTTCCGGCGTGCGGCCCAACTTTGGTTGTTGTACGAGGGATGGATTACTGAGTTGTGGGGATGCCATGGGAGGCCGGTGCCGCCGGATACCATGTCGGTGGTTGGGTTGTGTTTAGCAGGAGGTTGCAATTCATCCTCGTCGCCCTCTTCCTCCGTTTCGCTTTCTTCCTCTTCGGATTCTTCTGCTTCGTCGGACTCTTCTTCGTCACTTTCTTCTTCTTCACTGCTTTCTTCCTCATCACTTTCTTCTTTTTCTTCCTATTACAAATATCAGCACCACTTCAAAGATAAAAGAAAATTACGGCACTTACATCTTCTTCCTCATATTCAACTCCTTCCTCCTCGACCTCTCCATCCTCGCCATCAACTTCTTCTTCCTCCTCTTCCTCAGAACCCTCCTCCTAAATTCCCATCAGCTCAGAAAACAAACCCAAGGACTGTCGATTCGAACGTACCTCATTTAATTCCTCAACCTCTTCCCCCTCGTCATCCTCACTATCCTCCACCTCGTCCTCATCCTCGTCCTCGTCCTTGAGTTTAGACTTCAACCCCTTTCCGAGAGTTGACATTTTGCTTGGAGCTTTAGACTTCGATTTCGACTCTGCTTTGTTTGCGTTTTTCATGCAGTGCGAGCATTCGGAGCAGAAAGATTGATCGCTATCTGACTCTTCTTCCTCTTCGCTCACTTCCTCCTCCGCCATAACTGGCGCTTGTACTTTCTTTGACTTCATTGCTGCGCTGGCTACTAAAAGTTCCCAAATCCGAATTTAGCTACATTTATACTATCGGGATGAAGTAACTCACCTCTTTGTCTCCTTCACGAGAGACTTTCGCTTGGGTCAAAAGTGCACAAAAAGGGGTAAATTCCAGAAGATGTTCAATTTTTTCGATGGAGGGATTTTCATACTGTAGAGGTACGAGCAAGATGAAAAGTACCAACATTTCATACTTATAAAAGTTTCCGTCTCTCTAGTTATCTGCTGGCTCAACTTTGAACCCGCCACGAGGGTTTGCTTACATCAATACCACCGAGCTGAAAATTACTCGGCAACTAACACGCTCACCGCAATATATCACAACAACACGCATTACTAAGCGCTATCACAGCATTCTCAAACCCATTTTAATATGTACAAATTGCAAGCTAGAAGTTTTCAGCTCATTGCCGAGGCGACTCGAAGCTGGTGTTGAGTAAGCATCGCTTATCTGCTCTACTAAGCTTACCGAACCTCGCGTACTTAATTACCCCTGAACCAAAGATATTATACTGTACTGTGGGATCAAAGGTTCTCAGCCTCAATTGCCGCTATAGGTAGTATGAGGAGTTAAGTTACACCTGGGTATCATCTAAAACTTGAGGCTGAGGGTCAAGACAAGATAGTGCTATCGCCAAATTACTATTTGCGAACTTATGCTACCGAAGGATGGCAATCAGCCGCAATTGCTTACCAGTTCTCACTTCCCCGAGAGAAAGAAGTTTATATGAGTGGCATGATCTATATCTTCACAAAACCTACAGCTTTCAAAGTTCTCTACTAGCAATTTGCAGGCTCTTCAAACCATCTTGTTGCACTTCAGCCACAAAGTTCTCCTCCCCCTTTATTCATTTTCAAATCGTGCTAGCACAACTCCTCACGAGCACAGCCCCCTCCCAAATCCTCCCACCATGGCCCCCACAGCCAAATCAAGCTCGACCACAAAAAAAGACGAGGCTTCAAAGAACCCCGCTCCCGAAAAGAGCTCCCTCAAAACCGACTGGACCGCCGATGATCTCAAGACCAAAACCCTCCCCGCCGGCGAAGAGCGCCTAGCCAAAGTCGACGCAAAAATTGCCGAGCTCGCCTTCAAATTCGACGCCGTACCCGGGCCCGTAAACCGCACGCAAGCCTACCGCGACGCAGGCGCCACCCTCGAACTCATGATCGCCTCGGTGGGCGTCATGTCCAAAGCCGTCGCCTCCACAAAAAAGCTCCCAAAACCCTCAAAAGAAGCCCTCCAAAAATCCGAGACGGACGGCGGTGATGCATTCCAAGAAATCGTCAAGAACTGGGAAATCTTCGGCAAGCAGTTTACGAGGACGGTGCAGGCGTTGAGTCTTCTGCAGCATGTGAAGCTGCAGGTGAATGGGAATCCGAAGTTGAGGGATGCGAAGGAGCTCATTCAGTTTTTGAATGCTGTGTTGTCGACGGTTGGGACGGGTTTTGGAATTCCTTGAAGTGATAAAGGGGTTGTGATTTTGAAATAGTGGCATGAACTAGATTATCCGAGCATGTGCGAACTTTTTACTTGTGTGTATGTAGTCAAAGGAGATTAGTGCTATGAATACGATGGGATTGAGAGGAATAGGGGTTGTTGTTTATTTTAAGCCAGCAAGGCTAAGATTTTCCATTCGTTATCCTCGTCCACTTACCCTGTTGCGTATTCCCCGGGTAAGTCAGTTGTGATAAGCTCGGAAACCACTCAACCCGAACCAGACTTTACCCGAATGCACATCGATTTCTGCAATATAAGCTATCTCTCGTACCGTCCGGAACCACGACATGGTTTAATTGGCACGTGCATATACCAAGAGAATAAACGAGTTCCGTGAAACTATCGTCAACCTCGCGCCGCGACGTGGCTAATGCATCACCGTGATTTGTATGAATGTTAGAGGGTTAGGTAATATAGTTTTAGGCTCTTAGCATTAGATTTTTAGGTTTTAATACTAGGAATTGATTTTCAGTTAATTAAGCACTTTTACATGAATTGGTGACCCATATAATCGCGTATGATTCGCGGAAAAGAGGGGATATAAAGCTTAATTTAGCTTAGCGAACTCCGTTAATATGCCCCCCCCAGAAATCGTAGTGCCGGACGGTACGAGAGATATTATTAACTAGAACCATTAGGGCATTTTTGCACCCCCTGCCCCCTGCTTGTGTGCAAGTGAAAGTGGATGCCAGATTCCCACTTATATACCATCAGCCACACTGAGATCCACTTCGTGATTCTTCGGTGGGCCGATTTTGGGTGGAAAAATAGAGTTTCTACCCAAAATTTAGCGTGGTGCAAAGTGGGCTTGAAAGTGGATTGGTCCTCGTGGTGGGTATAGACTCCACTAATAGAGTCTCGTAAATAGACTCTTGGAAACGTCAGCTAAACCCTGCATATGGTTACGCCAAGAGCATCCAAAATCCACTTTGCACACAGCAAGGGACAGGGGGTGCAAAAATGCCCTATTGTTCCCACGGTTTATTCTCGTTCCCCTATCCTCTCAGATGTTAATTAGTTGGGAACTTAAGGGTAATCGTAGATACTACAATACTAGTAAATTACTATAAGTACGCGAACTTACGAGAAACCACAAAATAAAACGCGACACCTGAAATACAATACTACTATAGGTAACGTTATTGCTGTTCATTAAGTGATGTGAAATGCAATTGTAAGAAATAAAAGATTCAGTGACGCTTATTCGGGCTCGCTTACCCTATCGCAAATTCCCCGAGTAAGTGAATTGCGATAACCGGTCACCAAAGTCGAAATCTCTGCCTATCCGCGGCGGTGGCTACGAACCTAGAGTTGCAATACTATTCCAGAGCCAAAGAGATCCCTCGCACAAGATCGATTCGTCGATCGAGCACTGCAACCCTAGTTGCACTACATTACACGACTCCCGCCATACACATACGAATAAACGTTAAATTGTACACCAACTCGCTCCTCACTCTTCCTCTCTTCCTACGACGATCCTCTACTTCGAATCCTCCTCTCGAATCCGAATCTCTACTCACGACTATCGACCTTTCCTCTCTCTAGCTCCCAGAGCTCTCTTCGAATCGATATACCTTTCGAATACCGGTCTACGAAGACCCTAGCTCTACTAGGAGACACGGATACACATTAGGAAGAGTGGCGCTATATGGAACGAAGAGAAGTACCGACTAGGTGAAGAACAAAGCTCTAGATATACGATATAAGGCTTTTAGCTTAGATTTCTGGGATTTTGGATTTTGAATATTAGGGTTTATTTTAGGAATTGAGGGTTATATACGTATGTATGAGTGTACGTATATGGGTCTAGGGCTCGTATAGGCCCTCTGATCTACCTATCTAGGTCTATGGACCTAAGGTGGATCAACTAATCTATAGCCAAACATACCCGGCACTCACCTTAATCGGATTAAGAGGGTTTACCATGACGAGCCTACGAAGACCCCGCCCTTGAAATGTTGAATGAGGCTTAGTTACGATAGATAGTAGCACTGCGGGATTGACTAGCTTTAACACGTGCTTAGGCACGTACTTAAATGAGGCTATTCTATTCCTACACCGAGAGACTAGGGACTTTGGCTTCTAGAATATCTTTTTCTCTTCGTAGAAGGTTTTTATAATTGAGGAGGATATTATACATTAAACCCCCCTTAGCTTAGTACGTCTACGTACCCCCTAGGAGGTCCTGCTTACTGTTTGAGCTTAGACGTTAATAACAACAACAACAACAACAACAATAACAACAATGAGTTGCGATAACCCCTCCGGAAAATCACTTAAATTGAACCAGAATTTGCCCGGACGTTCTACATTGTCTATAGTAAAAGCCAGATTCCCAATCATTCCGACTTTGAGAAACCATTGTTACCATGGTTAATTCTTGCTCGTTGGTAGTTGAGGGTAGGAAACAGAGTATACGAATTATGAGAATTTTTATCGCCCATTTCAAAACCACAAAATAAAACGCGAAAACATAAATACAATACTATGCAACCTTATTCTTGTTCATTGAGTTTGGCGCAATTGGCGTGGAATGCAATTTTAGGGAGGAAAGATTCAGCAGCGCTCACCAGGCTTATTCGGGCTCGCTTACCCTGTCACAAATTCCCCGGGTAAGTCAGTTGTGATAAGCTCGAAAACCACTCAACCTCGCTTACCCTGTCACGCCCCTTGCACAACCGAGTTACCCTGTTAAATGTTACCAAAAGAATTATTCGAGCCACTTCCAAGAACGCGGAGATTCGGAGTGTTCATGAATTGCTATACTACTCTAATATACTCTCAAATAAAGTATGTGTACCCAGTGTGCGCGCCCTAAATCCCAAATTCATTAACATAATTAGCACAAAAGTCTCGTTACGCTGCCTTTTCCAATCATGTTCATCACCGCCCAATATACCCAATACAGCCAAAAGAATATCCCATCGCATCTAAGTAAAATCCTCGCTCAGTCATTAAGGGTATCAATCTCCATCATATCTCTCATCATGTCATCAATCATCTCCGTTTTTCACGTTTATCTCTCGAGTCTCTAGAATCTCTCGAATCCTTCGAGTCCCTAGAAGTCCTCGATCGTCGTCCATCGCGATCTCGATCTTCTGCCCGCAGACGCTCTCCGCTTCCTTCGTTTCGGCGTCTTTCTTCTTTTTCGCGCTCGTGGGCGGCACGTCGAGCTCTCCGGCGAGCTAGGGCTGCCTCGTCGTCCGAGTCACGGTCTCGACGACTGTCTCCAGAGCGGCGAGGAGTTGCAGTACCGCTAGGTCCTGGTAATTGCTGATCGTCTGGTAGTTCGACGATTCGGCCGTTCGAATCTACAGGTACGTTCTCACGCTCTAGACGGACTTCACGGCCTCGTTTATGGCAGTACCAAAAGAAGGACATCAGTACTAACTCTGTTAGTTTGTGTAGTCCAGTATAAACTGAGTGGGATAGGCACTCACTGAATAGTCCCAAGCTCAAAAGCACGTTCGTGCCCATAAATGCGGGCCATCTCAGCTTCAATGCATTCATAATAGCCTTGAATGCACCCATGACAGCTCCAGGCTTCGTCACAAGCTCCTTCAATGTATTTGGAGTAAAGAAACCCTTTAAAGTGGCCGCACCGCCTTCGGCAGCTAAACCGCCACCCTCTGCTGCAACAGCCAAGAGCTCTGGCGCAATACTCTTCGTCAACTTATCAGGCAATTGAGTAACCAGCTTCTGCAACCAACTCGGCATCTTCTCGAAATTCCTCGACAATGTTCCCTCGCTATCATTCAGCAGATGTGTAAGATCATCGTACGCCGTAGGAACTCCATTGATCATGTCCTTGAGAATGATTGTAAATTTTCGGGTAATTTCTTGGGATTCTGCTGAAAGGGAGAATGCGCGGTTGTTTGTTGCGGAGAGGTCGAGGTCATCGAGGATAGAGGTCAAGTCGTCTTCTTCGCGAATTGCTTCGGGGGTGCCGACATTTTTCTTAGGTTTGAGGTCTGGTTTTGTCTGTTTACCGGGTCAGCAATTGCTTGTGGAACCGTCAAGGGAAAACACATACCTTTTTCGAGAATGTCCGTCCCAGAAAGCCCGCAACCCCTCCCTTCTTCACATCTGCGGCTCCCTCTTTGCCCTTCCCCTTCTTGTCTTCCGCCCCTGTACCATTCTGCTGACCCTCCTTGCCATCGTGGACGTTGATCACCACCTGTCCCGTATTATTTGTAGGATTCCCAGCCTCATCTCCAAGTGTAGGTCGAGCTGGGAGGGGAGGTCGTGGGCCTTCTGCAGAGACCATACGCTCGAGGAATAGCTCATCTTCTTCGTTGAGAACTGGCGGTGGTGTTTGAACTTGAACGTTCGCCTTTCCCTTGGCTTCCTGTTTCTTCTCCTCTTGGTGCTTCTTGACCTTCTTGTAGCCAAAGTATTCTAGCATCTTGCCGCCTCGAGGTAATTGATTATCGTAAGTCGAGGAACAGTCAAGAATGGTTGAGTTTCGTGAGATATAAAGGGTGTAGATGATCCTGCAAAAGAAAAAAAGGTTGACAAGCCAATGTGTTTAAGAAAGATCGCCGACAAAGAGACATGAGAGCCGCCTTGCTTGCTCGCCGCCGGAGCCCCACGTCATCTTCCGGGGTTTTGGAAAAACCCCGCGCCACTGTGGCGCAGCTCGACCGATTCATCCAACCTGGAAGCTTCCAATTTCGGTGAGAGAGCCGATTAGCCAATCGTATTAATTAATACAACTTGATTACTAAACCCCTTTCTTGCATCCGTGCTTTCCGGGTATCCTTACAGCCTTATTTAACCTTCTCGGTATCTCGATGCCAATTCAGGAAACCCAGAAACATAACCATCTCACCTGCAAACTACCTATGTTTTTGCAGTTCTTGTCCTTCCGCCCACTTGCTTTTCTAATTTAGAACGTGCATCTTACAGATTGAGCCAGTGCCACAATATGGCTCTCGCCCCCATTAGTCTCGCGTCTATTGTTTTGGGGTTCATATCATTTTCCTTTACACTGGCGATTTTGCTGCATGCTTTTGTAAGATGATATGAAAATATTTCTATTCTTTTCTCGGGTTCTAACTTATCGTATTTATTGGCTTGTGAGACCACCCTGCTCATGCTTTCATCTCACTGTACCAGTCCGTCAGAGAGAATTGAGGTCAGAATACGAGGGACGGTCTTGGATCAAGTGACTCTTCTGTTTTCGAACTTCACTTAGCTACACTTTGGGCGATGGAGGTTAAAAGAGGCGGATCTTCTGAAGGAATTAATACGAAATATGTTTTTCTTATCATATATTCTGGCACTCCCTACCAATAGCACTCAAAATATCATCACTAACCCCCTCCTCTCAAGTGGGACGCTTTCAACACTTTCCTTCGCGCCCCTTGGCAACTCCGCGCCGGCCTGTCAACCCTCCGCCAGGGCCTCTACGAAGAACGCGAATACCTCAAACGAGTCCGTCGCCGTCGAGAAGCCTCATCAAAACACTCTGCGAAAAGAGGCCTCACCACCGATCCCTCATCGAATTCCAAATCACTTTACTACGAAGGCGGTCCAACCCGCGTGATGCTCGACGCTCTCAAAAACCTAATCCACGAATTCAAACGCTACGAAGCCCCCTTTCTAATATCCCCTCATACGGGTGAAGAGAAAGAACTCGAATGGTCTTTTGATGCGACGCAACAGTATTATGAGTGTGACTTCGTGCATCGGTTGATATGGTTGAGGACGAAGGGTGGTGTGGAGGATATCCATGTGAAATTGTTGCAGATGCAGACGAGGAGGATTGCGGTGGAGGTTACTGATGCTCATTTTATGCTTGCGGATGCTATGGGGTTGGTTAGGGAAGTTGAGGAGAGGGTTGGTAGGATTGAGGAGAGGTTGAGGATTAGTAGGGTGGGGTATGAGGAGATTGGTGAGGAAGTGAGGTTTCGACCACGGTAGTTGAGACTGGTGGTGCGAGTCTGTGATATTGTCCTACGGAAACATTCATTCAAATCATTATCTGGCTATGAAAAGTTGAGTCAAGTAGAACTGCATTGCTTTCTTTCCATGAGATAACATGACTACATTGGAAGCAGAGCGTAATTCAAATAGCATCAAAAAGAATTTCAAGTTTCACCTGTTACGCCAGTAATGGATTCACTTCACCGCATTCTGCTAGCCTTATGCTAGTAGGGCATTGCCCGGACCCTCTCAATAATTCTGGTATGTTCCTCGATGGATTAGAGGGATTTCGCAGTTTTTTCATACTTTTCATAAGGATAAAGCAGCATATGATAGATAGAGTTCTGCAGCCGTCTGGGCAACGTTAAATCGTAAAGGTAACCTTAAATGGATGCCTCCGACTGGATAAACTCTATGCAAATACGCTTTGGAAATTTATATCGACCCTTCTACTAATTAGTAGAAGGGTCTCACTATTCTTGGCTGAAATAAACCTGGAAATAGCTGCCTGAAAATGCATAACATTCATAAAATCCCACCCTGTGGCATTCTAGTCTACCGCTGTTTTGATTTAGGTTTACCTATACTTCCAGGAACTGTGGAGACGTTATACCTATTATGGAGACGCTATACCTAGTATGATTGGCTTTTATATAAATTCTAAAACTGCGAAAACCCTCTATTCACTTTGAAGGCGCTTTGCTAGCCTTACCAGCGCCGCGCACAGGCCCTCTGGCGGGTGTATAGGTATGTTGAGATATCGACATGTGCTGTCGATGTGGGTTACACTACTAGAGGGTTTTCGCAGTTTTGGAATTTAACGGAAAGCGTCCATAGTAGGTATAACGTCTCCACAGTTCCTGGAAGTATGAGTAAACCTAAGTCAAAGCAGTAGGTAGCCAGGGTGGCACACACCTGAGGATATACTTCCCGGGTGGGATTTTGTGTAATGTTATGCACTTTCAGGCAGCTATTTCCAGGTTTATTCCTTGGCTGCATAGCGACACCCTTCCGATACTTAACGGAAGGGTGTCGATGTTCCGTTAACTTGAGTTCATTGATAGTTTACCTAATTGTACCCAATCGGAGGCATCGATTTAAGGTTACCTTTGGATTTAACGTTGCCCAGAGATATGCTGCTTTTATCCTTATGGAATCTGGGGAAAAAACTGCAAAAACCCTCTACTCGAATAAGCTTCCATATAGACTTCATGTGGGTATGTGGGCCGTGGGGCACCCTACCTGGTAGATGTGGCATATACGCAGTTCCTCACTCTTCCTGGAGTGGGGTATGCACTTCGTCTTGAATAGATTATTATGCCTACTCAGTAGAAGCTAGCACTTCCGATTGCAATTCCACTCTACCTCTGATTCTCATCAGGTAGTTTCCCTCGTAGTCACCTTCAACTTCAACCTTGAAGAATCGAACTTTCTTCCATCTACATCATCACAAACCAACCAAGGCTCCATCAAAGGGCACACCTGATAAAGATCGCGCCTTCTCCTCAAAACCGAGCATCATCAAATCCAGATCCGCGCCCAGTTCTTTCTCGCGACTGCCTCAAAAACGTCTTCCCTTCATCACTCGCGGGAAACATCCATGGATCGCATCCGAAACAACATGGCGAACGTGAGCATAAATCATTTTTCGCCCACTCTGGAGGGTATCCCTTCCGATGCCCGGCAAAATATCTACAAATACCTCCTCCTTCTCCAGGATCCAACCACGGTTTCTCCTCAAGGCTGGGTCCACTCCACTTTCGATAACGCGCCCGTCACTTCCCTCTTCCGAGTCAGCAAAAAGATTTCCAAAGAGGCGCTTGAGTTTTTCTACACCAAGAACAACTTCGTTTACATCACAACTCGCCATGAGACTTTTATTGCACTGCTTCGATGCGTCATACCTTCCAAACGATGCGAGACCATGCCAATCAATACTATTCTCAACATCGATCTGTCCACCAAAACTCCTCCAAAAGATTGGCGCTATACTTATAAGTTTGTTATCACTGCTAGATCTTTGAAGCAACTTGTTCAAGTCATTAATGGGTTTAATCGCTGTCGAGTAAAATGTTGGGATTGGTCTTGTTACAGCCCTATCACTCACGCGACAATGGTCTTCAAAACAGAAACCTATTATTACAAAGGACGAAATAACATCAAAAACATGGCTATCGAGGCTATTAAAGATCTCCGACATATCTGCGACTGGGACCCTAAATTCACAAAAAATCATACCTCAAACCCCGCCTCAGTCATCATTAATATTAGGGGAGATCTCACACGAAGTAGTTACCAAAGCAATGCCATCATGGAGAAGACAAATCTGCCGCTACCTTCAGCTCAAGAAGTGCTTGCTAGGGCGAAAGAACTCGAAGATATAGGGAACAAAAAAATTCTTAATAATAAAGACATAATAGGTGCCTGGGAATTGTACCAAATAGCAGCAAACTTACTAGGTCGGAATCTCGTGTGGGGACTTTCTGGGGTGAACACGGATATAGACGGGGGAGAGGAAGAACACTTAATGAAATCTTTGTATACAGCAGCTTTCGATGCCATAGTAAAGGCTGGAAACTTCCAGATGTATTGTGAAATTGTTTCTCGTTCAGCGATGGAATGTACGGAATGGCGGTATGCAACACGTCTGGATGCTGCGGAAGAGATCTTTCGACATGCTCGGATGTTCGTGGATGCAGATTACGGCGGCAGACATGCGACATGCTTTCTAAAAAAACAGATGCTAAACTTCCCTGGGTATGAATCCCTTTTCGAGGTGGCTTTAGAAGAAATCAAAAAGCGATGGGTGGCACACACAAAGAAACAGGGACAAATTATGTTGAAGAGGCTGGGCGCAAGTGGCGACGCGACTTTAAGAAATGTGGCTTATATACAGGAACGTACCTACGGACCATATTAGTTTATCAAAAATAAGAAACGTCTTGAGCCTATCATGAATAGAGCGACTCCAATTTTATGAAATAGTAGCTATTCACCCTTTGGACTTCGACGGACCTCAAATGCACTTCAGCATACATAGAAACTCACAGGTCACAGGCAGCAGCTTTACTTGCGGTGTATCTACTTTGGTTTCCCCGAGTAAGAGAACAGGCTCTTAAGATTATTTTCTCCGAAGGAAATAGTAAGTAGTAGCTTATTTCTTCGAAATTTATCAACTTCCTCATAAGTTCCGCAGCCTGAAACCTAGAATACTATACTATGCTTCTCTGCTCTATCTTTGGAGGGAAGCTTGTCTTTACATCAATGATAGAAAATTAAGTCATATCGAAAATGTTTTCGGTTAGGCCGGCGGAATAGGGGGCGCAAATGGTCCGTGCACCCAACATTCTCTCGACTGGAACTTCTTCGGTATTTAACAGCCTCATGGCTGCGATAAATAAAAATAAGTTGGTCGCGAGCGCATCATTCCATAGATCACCTTTGCTAAGTATATCCTTCTCATGTTGACGATGTCATGCTTTACGTTGAAGTGTTCAAGCCAGCCATGCATTGACCGGGAGTGCATCTGCTGCATTGCTCCTGAATGGGGATTTTCAAACTTCTACACTGTGAACATCTCAAAACATATATAGAAGGTGACTCCTTGATTTCATGAATAGTTCAAGTCTTGAGATTCCTAGTTTTATATCCTGAATCTGTCCCCACCTGGGCCACCCCAAACTCCTGCTTTAATCAAAATCCTCCAAAGCTTAGACCAACATTTCCAAATCACAACATATAGCAGCCACCACCAAGATGGCGACCAAGGCCCAACAGCTTCCACCACAAATAATCCTTGAAGAAGTATTTGTAGTCACGATAGCTGCAGTCGAACTTGGCAGCGTGGAGTTCGTTTTCGTCGTGGGATTTCCTACAATGGTTGTGGGTATAGCGGTAGCATTGAATGGAGATGATACGGTGCTATATGTCGCAGGAGTTGTAGTAGGGTAGGCAGTAGGAACCGAGATGCTAGTCGTGTAAACCGTCGAGGTGATTGGCGTCGCAAGTAAACTCGCCGTATTCGTCGGAATGCTTGAGACAGTTGCAGTAGTTTTGCCAGTGGCTTTTGATGCATCGATTGTAATGCATGTACTCGGAAGAGCCTTTGTCAAAATCGTTGTCACTACACTCGGACTTGGGCCTACAGAAGTAAGGACCAAATCCAGGACCGCGTCTGCGAAAGCGCCAATATCTGTATCTAATCCCTCCGTCAACAATAGCGGACAAGTACTCGTCTTGGTGAAGTCGGCTGTATATTTGACGACGTCGACAAACAGCCCAAGCTCGAAATCAACGCCAACGTTGAAGGGCGCAAAAGTTGTTCCAGCTTGGATAACAACTTGGAGAGCCGCAGATATATTCGCAGATCCCGATGTGACAGTCACAGGTAGACTATTCAACTGTGCATCCGCACTAAAACAAAGTGTTAGCACTGACATTCAAAAAGGATATGCCAAATAATGCTTACAAACTCGAGTTCTTAATCACACCCTGCAACGGATCAACAACAACAAAAGCCCCACTGGGAAACGAAACCGAAAATCCAGCTTCAAGCTCAACCGCAGCATCTACATCAAAGACCAGATTTATCTTAGGGACAATGCCAATACTGATATCATTACCGAGGCTGTAGCCAACGATACTCGCGGTCACCGGTAGTAGCGGAACCGTGAACTCGTGCGATACGCTGGCATTAACCTCGAAATCGAAATACCCCTCGAAATCCACAAAGTCGACCCTGACATCGAAGGAATCCTCGACAGCTGCAATGATGGAGTTCGCTTGGTCTTTGATATCGAGAAGAGAGTCGTTTAGTTTTACGCCAGGCGTGGTAATGAATGCTGTGCCTTTGGTCCAGCAGCTGGTGCAGTTGACGGAGAGTCCTATTAGAGGATTTCTGTTGGAATATGGATTAGCTGCTTGACTTGGCCGGCTTGATGTCAGTAGAGCAGAGGCAACTTACAGGTTGAAGAGGTTCTTATTTTCCACATCAGTGACCAGACTATGATTTCCGAGAAAAACAGTGGACGCCTGCGAACTTGAACTCTTGTCATCATCACCAGTTCCCAAGACGTTATTAATAGCGCCAGATACTGAAGTTTCCGGGCTCGCAAAGACATTCAAGCCCATATTCCCCAACAGAAGTAACGTCTGAAAGAAGGATTTCATTTTCGGGAAGATTTTTGAGTAAAAAAAACTAGAAAAGATTTCGGTGATTCGAAAATGGAATCGGGGGACAAGCGGCCGGAACAGTGGGAAAGAGAGATCTTTATGAGCATCTTGAATTCTCGCGGGGGCCTTTGATGGCCCGATGAGCTCGTAAACTTTCCATCTTCTGGACAAATGAAAAACACAGCCATGGGTCCTCGCTAGTCTCATTCCGAAGCTGGCCTGTTTCAGGGGTACATTTTGGGGGAGAATATCTCGGCCAGCAGGAGCCGCATTGTGGCCATAATTTGACTTTCTCATTGGCTCACTGATAAGAGTCGTTCCTGGGCGGCCTCGATCAATGATCAATTTAAAGTCGGTAAGCTGCCAGGCACAACTTTTCTGGGGCTAGAGATGGGTGTCAGCATTATAAGCTAGGCATTAGGCAGCAAGCTCATATCGATTGCTCAGCATAGCATAATTGTGATGAGCCGCAAGAAATTGTGGATGCAGCACGGCGATCTGGGAGAGTTCATTGGCGCAGGTTTGCGATTTTGGGGGCCGAGGATGGAGGCTGACCCTTCGCCGCATGGCAACACAACATTCTTGAGGCAGTGCGGCGGTTTGAAAGCGGTGCAACATGCACGATGCATGCGTTGTGATGAAAATAGCTCTGAAAGGCTGGATCTAAATTTCGTGACCTGTACATGAGGTTCCCTACTCTTGAAAGTACTGCACCGTATATCGCGGAATCATTTTTCGATATCAATAGTTTATTCGATCATCTCCAAATCCATTCCTCCCTTCTTCCTTCCCCTCTTCTCCCAACTTCATATTTCATCAAAAAAACATCACGACCTTTTGGATAGAGAGACAAAGGAGCATAATCAAAAGTTACTTGTGAAGCCATAGCATTATAATAATTGTTTCAGTATTTACTCCATACCTCCCGCCCATAAAACAAGCGTGTTGGTTCGCTCGGCTTTCCTCTACTATCCGAAAGCCCTCTACTATCCCGCCCGCTGATCGTAACACATGCAACGATGTTTTCCCGCTGAATCTATCTGTGTTGTTTAGACAATTAACAAAAAAGATGCAAAGATACGCCAGCAACCGTTCCCATGAATGTGCAGCAAACCCAACCAATGTACAAGAACCCAAATAGCGTAGAATCCATCTAGAAGGTGGAGACAGCAACGGCAATAGCCTGGCTATCAGAATGCGAGATCGAGATGCTGACTTCCTTGACACCAGCCTTCTTTGCTGCCGCAGCAGCTTCACCGTGAAGCTATCAACAGATTAGCTAGGCTCATACATTGAGGGCGGAAAACTTCAACTTACAGCGACGATTGGTGCACCCTTGTCATTATTCGTAATTTCAATATCCTTCATTGGAGCACCAGCGCCCTTGCTGGACACACCGAGCGACTTGAAAACAGCTTCTTTTGCGCTCCATTTCCCAGCAAATGATGATTGAGGAGACGGTGCGCTCAAACAATACTCCTGTTCCTTGCGAGTGAAGTTTCGTTCGAGAAAAGTATCATTGTCAATGTTGATTGAAGAAATGTCTTCTACGTCGACACCGACTTTGTTGTTAGCAGTGGCGGCACCCTTGGCAAGTGACTCGATCATTGCCTTCGTGCTTGCAATCTTCTCCCTATTCGGAATACTCTTGGCAAAGTTGGGAGCATATGTCAGGGCAGATGTCTTCTTGTCAACCGAGACACGTGCTTCTGGGTTCAAGAAGACCTCATGCTGCTGAGCATCGGTATATGGCGAGTCGTTCTTGGCCACAAACAAAGTGTTGGTGATAAGTCCATTGTGGAAGTATCTGTAAGCTCTCTTCTGTCTGGCTTCAACCTTGGCTGAGTAGGCTTCGTAAGTAGCCTCATCAAGAGTAGCAAACAAATACTTGGGATGGATACCAATTGCTTGAGCACCCTTTTGGCCAAAGCCGAACGAGGTAACCGAGAAAGCTTTTACACCATCGGTCTGAATGCTCTTGCTTGGGTAGACGATGTAGTCAAATTGTTCCATGACTTGATCAACATTATCGGCGTTGCGGTTGCCAGGTACTAATCCGCTGTTCAAAACTTGCAAACAACCGTTAAACATCCAGGCACCGGCGGCACCCTTGGGATGACCTGTAAGGTACTTCTGGAAGATACCCATGACAGCATTTCCCTTCTTTCTGCCAAGATGCTTCAATTGTTGGCAGATAACGGAGGATTCGTTCTTGTCGTTTGCTACAGTGGATGTGCCGTGGAAAGAAGCGACGTCGAGATCATCAATAGTAAGACCCCAAGTGGCAAGGGCACCACGGAGAGGTGCAATGGCAGGATCCTGTCTCCAGAAGGAGTTTCCGAGACTGTTGAGAACCTCACGCTCTTGACGAGCTGCTTCACGCTCAATATGAGCCACGCGCTCCTGGGCGTATTCAGACTCATTGAATTGACCACCTTGGGCCTTCATAGCAGCAACCTCTTCATGAAGATACTCGAGCTCTGATTCTTGCCATTGCTTGATGTTCTTCTTTCGGAGGTCCATTTGTCGGCGACGATACTTGATATCGAGAAGAGGCGACGGGAATTTGCCAGGGTTCTCTCGTGCGGTAGTGAGAACACCCTGACCGGGTGCAGGTACAGATCGACCAATCTTGTCAGTGGCGGTGGTGGTCAGACCAAGAATACCATAGATAGGGACACCCATATCAAGAGCAAGTCTGGCCGTCATGATAACTTGGATACCGCAACCTTGGGATTCCATGAAACCACTTCGAGTAGTGGTCGTAGGTCTTGACATTTCCCTGGGTGTACGGCCATGAGCAAACTCGTCAACAGCGTTGCTAGTTGCCTTCATGTTTGCGAATTCATAGGAACCTTCCTCTTGGAAGTCATCAAAACCACCAACGAAGCACACGCGAGCCTTGCCCTCCAAGATGGTCTCGTAACCGATATCGACGGACTCGACAGATGTAGCACAAGCACCGACGGGTGTCTTGATAGGACCGGTGGAAGAGATCAACAGCATATTGACCCAAGCGCTCATGGTGTTGATGAAAGACTCTTGGAGGATATCCTTTTGTAGAGGCTTGTCGAGGAAACGATCCTTGTACATGCCTCTCAAAGCATTGGTACCACCAATACCAGAGCCAATACAGTTACCGACCTCGGAGATGTGCACATACTTGTAGAACTCGTAAGGATCAGTGATACCAGAGGCCAAAAGCGACTCAACTGTGCAGACGAGAACGAAGAGGGTGACCGGATCGACCTGAGAGATGATGTCGTCTGGAATACCATACTTCTTAGCATCCCAGCCGGTTGGGATTTGACCAGCAACGAGGCGGTCAAACTTGAGCGCCTTTGGAATGAGAAGAGTGGCTCCCTTCTTCATGCGAACGATGTATTCGCCAGATTCTGGGATTTCGAAAATCTCTGCCTTCTCTCCGTGCTCACGTCTGAATTCCTCGGCGGTCTCCTTTGATGTCTCAAATGGTTCAAGATCCTCTTCGATCACCACCTCCTGGAGAAGTTGCTTCTTGTTAGGATCGTAGCCCTTGAATAACTCTGGCTCAATCAGGCGGATACCGGAGTGCTGAAGGATGTGCTTCTCGTACTTGGCCTTGATATCCTTGTCATCGACTGGATCACCGGATTTGGCATCGACCCAACCGGAGTATGGTTTACCCTTGATAGGGCCGTTGTGATTCTTGATGAGACCCATGATCCAGGCCATTTCAACACATCCTTCGAGAGAAAATTGGCCATAAGCCTCCATCTCCCATCGAGTACGGGAGTTACCCCATGGTCCAACTTCCGCGAAACCGGTGACAACGACAACCTTTTCAAGGTCGACCATCCCCTTGAGGTTCTCGTTGAGTGGCTCAACTTCTTCCTTCCAGTTGGGTAGGGTTGGGAAATCGAACTTGATATTAGCGCGAGGGTCAATAGTGACCTTCTTGTATAGTGCCTCGTGGTCCTCGCCATTGACAATCTTATTTTCGATAGCAGTCTCCTTGGTGACGGCTTGGCGGACCTCGCTAGTCTCCATGATGTCCTTTCGTAATTTCGTCATGAGATCCTTAAGATCCGGAATAAATTGAAGACCACCGTTGAGATCAGCGAAAACAGGCTCGCCTTGGCAAAGGTCAACGATTGTTGGCGACATAAGACCAAGCAAATTGAAGGCCATCTCTTGTTGCGAGAAGGTACGAACACCATATGCCTCAACGCCCTCGGCAACGATATTGTTACCAGACATAAGACCAGTGCCACGAGTCCATCCGATAACAGCACCACAGATTGTGAGGAAATTGCCCCAGCTCTCAGAGTGCCATCTGTTGAACAGAGTTTCTAAAGCCAACTTGGATTCAGAATAGAGACCATCGTTACCGAATGTACCGTGGTTGGGTGACAATGGCAAGACAACTTGAGCAGGACGTGTCTCAAACCCAAGTTCGGCCTTTTGAGACTTCACGCAACCAAGGAGGCGGAGGAGATTGGTTAACATGATGCGGTGAGCGAGTTCAGACTTGGAATCGATGCTATCAATTTCACGACCATTTTCAGGAATGGCGGCGAAAGGAATCACGAAATCCAAATCCCAGCCAAGACCCTTCTTGGTGTCGTAGATGTATTCGACAAGGGCTTCAACATCCTGCTTACTACCCTGGTTGAACGGAACAACAATGAGCTGAGAACCTCGAGAGCCGTAACGAGCATACATTGACTGATAGTACTCGGTAACTTCGCGCGAGAATCGACTGGTGGTAACGACAACCTTAGCTCCGCCACTGATGAGACCTTGCAAAACATCGGCACCAATAGAGCCGGCTCCAGCACCGGTCATCAAGGCGTTCTTGCCCTGGAAAGTAACACCTGACTTGGCGGCTTGCTCCAACCCTTCAAGATACATTCCTGTGAGTTTCTTACTGTATTCCCATCCATGCTCATCCTTTCTCTTGAGATGTAAGAAGGGAATGGTCTCAACCTTGCCGGTCTTGGTAGGAACGTTTGTTCGTGGAACGTTCTTCTTGGCACCATTCAATTTGCCGTTGGTCTCTTTTGGAATAATTTGACCCTCATTCATCGCTAGAGATCGGATGACATCTCCGTAGAGAGACTTGATCTGAAGCTGGGAAGACTTGGAAAGCTTGTGCTGTTGCTTAATGAGCTTGTAGATGCGGCTCAAGTCATTTTGAACCTTGGTGCGGTTGCCATACTCGGAAATCTTGCCTCCCTCGGACATTTCTCGCACGTAGTGCTCCAACTTGCGAACACTAGTTCGAGGTACTTCGGCGTAGTCCATGTTTCCGCGAGCATCGATGGTGGTGTGAGGACCTGTTGGGATGGTTACATCCTTGTAGCAGGGAGCAACGCCCAAAGTGTCCTTGCAGTTTTCAATGAGCTGTTGACCCAGTTCCTTGGCGAGCTTATAGGTCTCTCCACGTTCCGTCGGGCAGTTATCAATGTGATACTGCATGAAATCAAGCAGTGTAGGGTTTGATCGATTCATAATGCGGATACACTGGCTGACAATCTCACGATCGACAGCCTTGAGACGTCCGAAAATGATGTCGTAGTACATGGAGAGAGCATCTTGACGAGCCCAATTCCACGAAGAATCGTAGACTCTAGCCTTAAGCTGACTAAAGACTGGCTCGATACCAGCAGCGTAGAACTCTCCGTGCTCGACATTCCATAGATCCAATTGGGCTTGGAGGGCCTGTGACGATTGCTGGGAGCCAATAAAGGCCTTTTCTCCAGCACGAAGATCCATCTTCAAGTATCGGGCAAATAACTCAAGTTGCTGCTTGAACAGAGCGCGCTGATCCTTGGTCAACGCATCGATAGCAGCTGGATCCATCATCATACCGCCTCCCGAACCACCAGCATCACCACCTGCGGCTGGTGTGGACAAACTGATTCCAGCGTTCGCTGCATATTTTTGGGAAACATCATCAAGGAATGCTTTGGCATCATTTTCCGAACCCAAACGTGCGGCAGGCTCCATGGTCAAAGCCAATAGGAGGATACCATCTTGACGCCCGGAAGCCAAACCCCATCTTGTCTCCAAATATTTGCGTGCAGCTGTAATGTTGAAGCCACCAGGCATCTTCGAGGATATTAATCGTGCTACAAGCGAAGAAGATTGTTTTCCGAGCTGACCATTAAAGGTAGCCTGCATCGCAGCTCCGAGCTCGTCGAGTGGGGTATCTTCTGGTTTTTCTGGTGTCGAACCAAACTCCTTGCCCAAATCACCAAGAATTTCATTTTGAAGTGTTGATTTTCCTAGTAAAGAAAGTAAATTAGCTTTGAATCACCTATATAGCCTGAGATTTTCAACTTACCGCCAACCAGATCTTTAATTGCCTTGCTAAGTGGAATTTCCAGAAAGGGTTTCTTGAGCTTCTGAGCAACTAGGGTTCGTACTATATCAAGTGCCCCAACTGGAGCATCTGGAACTTGTGCGGCTGGGCCAGCACTTGGTGGTGGTGGGGCAGCTGCTGCAACTGGCGCAGAGCCGGCAGCTGGTGCTGATGAAGCAGGAGTTTCTGAAGCGGCCGCTGGGGCAGGTTCATCCTCCACAGGGTCAACATCATAGTAAATCTCCTTGGCGTCCTTGTTGTAGCAAAGAATTTGTCGCTGCACCGATTTTGCTGCATCGTATGCTTCGTATTTTGACGCCAAAGTTCTCTTTGCCATCACACCGAGGGTATCCGCAGGACCAATCTCCACAATCCTCTCCGTTGTCTTCTCGGCGAGAATGACATCTTGTGTTTCGATCCATCTGACGGGCGATGCAAATTGGTATGCCAAAAGTTCGACAAGTAAAGTGTGGGCGAGCTCTTGCTCAACTTCTGGACGCATATTTGCAATCCTTGTACGTCCAAAGACGATTTAGAAAAGTTCGTGGAGGGTTTTCGGCAGGAGAAGCCGACTGAGAGGTTCTCCTGTGTCTTGCTGGAAGGTCGTGTTTTCAGACCGAGATGCGGCGTGCCAGGTCGGACTGGGATGCTGCCCAAGGGAGAAAAAAGAGGCCGCCACTGGAAAGTAATGAGTGAAGGGTTGCAGAAGTCAATTGGCGCAACGATGATGGCGGAGGAGAGGGGTTTTGCGTGTGGTGGAAATGTTTAGAGGGTGACGGAGGGAAGTAAAATGCAATGGAGCTAGAGACAGACGGTCGCTGGGTAACTGCGACTAATGATCCCAAAGCTTCATATTATTATTTGGTTGAAGCCGTGGCCCCTGCCGTTCCCAACAGGTTGGCCACCCTAGCTAACCGATTGAGGCAAAGCGTCATGCCCATGCCCAAACCCCACCGTTCCTTCATTTTTGGCCGGTGAAAAGCTACAGGCTGACAGGAAACTGCGAGACGGCAAGGCAACTAGACCCTGCGGATAATGCGTTACCGGAGCTTGGACCCTGGGCCAGATCTTTCAGTAGTACCTATTACTTTTTTTTGTAAGATCCTACTCAAGTAGACCTGAGGCTTACTCTTGGTGAAAGTCTTGTGGCAAATATCAGTGATCTACAGTAAGTGCTGTTAAAACAGCAAGCCGCTTTAAGTGGGACAGCGTGGTGGGGGTATTTCTTGGGACGAAGGGATGCGAAAGGGTGTGAAGGGATGCACGGCTGCTACAAATTGCAGTGGTACTCGAGTAGCCTTGCCGGCTACTTGAACATACATTAGACGATAGCAACTCAACCCGAATGCTGGTACCTATTCACTTTGATCATTAATCAGACTGGTTGATTTGTGGTTTATTCATCAAGGCTACCTGCTCTCAACAGAAATTAACCTTGCATCAAAGAGGGATTTTGGCGGCCATTTTGGCCTCCTAGCAGGTTGTGAATATGGGCAAGTAATCATGCCGATTGATGGTTGACGGTTGTAAGCCATTTAATACGGGTAGTCCAAGTGTAGAGTATGAACTGAGAGTCACAAGATCTAGGAGTTTCGCAGGAAAGAACTGTCAAATCTCAATTGGAGGTGACTTTGAAAAGGTCTCTAGGATTTGGCATTTGGCATGAATACTAGGTATGGGCTTTCCATCCCTTGCATTTCAAGCCTCGCAAGCCTCGCCATGAAGAGAGGCCTCACGTGGCTCTATTCACAATGCCATTTTCACCACATCGTTGATACTTCCTCCCGCAACCCGCCGAGGGGTTCTCTATCGTATGCAAGCCATTTGCCGCTATCTATGCATGCCATTGCCGTGAACTGACGTTGGCCATTTTGGCCGACACTATTTACAAAGAGCCAGTTTGTAGCGCCCAGAGGTCCGTTCAACAATCCTCATCTGCAGGGGAGGCCATGTGGCGTAAGCCGAGCAGCCAATAATAGCGGCGGATGCAGGTGGACCGTGCATCCGTAGCTGCAGCCTGATGCCAGGATCGACCGTTGAGCCAGGCCAAATTTTGGCGAGGGAGTGCAGTAACGTTGGGGCAACCTGAGCTTGGACTGGAAATAATGCTCCCATAACCTTTCCTCCCTCACACTCCCAATACCCCAATTGACTTCCGACAAGACCTCCCACACCCCGACCCTCTCGCTCCTTCCAGTCATCATCAGTCTTCTTTTCTTGTTAATTGTACCATCGCGCAATAGGTCAACTTTTGTTGCAACTTTTGTTGTCCATTCTCTCTGCGATCTTCGACAAGAAGACTGTGACCCCAGCCAGCACCAACATCCAACTGCCGCTGCCTTTTTTGCAGCTCAAAGTCAAGTTTGGGAAGACTCCTGCTCTTGACTGAGTTTCTGGGGCTGTAAAAGTCAGTATTGTCCTGAACAATATCAGAGTCTATGCCTATGAAAGAGCTTCGCTGACTTTGGTTTTCCAAACGTAGTTGTGTGGAAATTTCCCAACATGTACGGCACATCCACCGGCCCACAGACGGGTGTCTCTACACCACGATCCTCTGCCTCGCTTCGACCTCTTGTTCTCGCACACGGCTCTTTGGAACACTCCTTCTTAATACCCACCAATCTTCATTTCCACGCCTCCCAAATCAAGGATCGCTTCCTAAACTCCCTTCCACCTCCAACCGACGAGTTAGCCCAGGATGAGGAGCCATCATCCGTGGCAGAATTACTTGCAAGATACCTCGGATTCGTTGCGCAAGATGTCGAAGAAGGCGAGGATGATGCACAAGGAACATACGCTGAAGTTTTGAGACTTGTTCTCAACGAATTTGAGCGACAATTTTTGAGAGGAAACGAAGTTCACGCATTGACTGCGACTTTGCCAGGAATTCATGCAAAGAAACTTGCCGTCGTCCAAAGTTACTATGCTGCTCGTGCCGCCATCGGACGAGCTATCCGACCCCACGAATCAGCACTTTCCCGAGCTGCTGGTGATGAGAGTGCAAAAGTTTACACTATCTTTGGTGGGCAAGGTAATATCGAGGAATACTTTGATGAGCTTCGCGAGCTTTATACCACATACCCCTCATTTGTGGAAGATCTCCTTGACTCCGCTGCTGAGCTTTTACAAAATCTTGCGAGAGACCCACGAGCTGAGAAGTTATATCCTAAGGGGTTGGATATTATGACATGGCTTCATGATGCAGAAGCAACTCCAGATGTCGATTATATGGTTTCTGCACCAGTCAGTTTCCCATTGATCGGTCTTGTACAGCTGGCGCATTACACCGTCACTTGCAAAGTTTTGGGCCTCACGCCTGGAGAATTCAGAGAGCGTATCAGTGGAACAACAGGTCATTCTCAGGGCATTATTCTGGCCGCAGCTACTTCGGCGGCAGACACCTGGGATTCTTTCGACGAAATTGCTATCTCTTCCCTGACAGTTCTCTTCTGGATTGGGTCTCGAAGCCAACAGACTTACCCAAGAACCTCTTTGGCTCCATCAGTCTGGCAAGATTCAGTTGACAATGGAGAAGGTGCTCCCACACCCATGCTTAGCATCCGCGATTTGTCCCGAGCCCAGGTCCAGGAGCACATCGATGCTACGAACCAATATCTCCCTGAAGATCGCCATATCGCCATTTCACTGATCAACAGTGCACGAAATATGGTTGTTACTGGGCCTCCTGTGTCTCTCTATGGGTTGAACCTCCAACTCCGAAAGGTCAAGGCACCCACTGGTCTCGATCAGACGCGAGTCCCATTCACCGAGCGAAAAGTCCGATTCGTTAACCGATTTCTGCCCATTACCTCTCCTTTCCACAGCAAATACTTGACAAAAGCTACAGCGCATCTTGTAGAAGACCTCAAAGATATCAAGATCGACAGCAAGCTTTTGGGTGTCCCGGTATACGACACGAATACTGGCAAGGATTTGAGAGAAGTAAAGGGTGATATTGTCCCCACTCTTGTACGCCTCATCACGCACGACCCCGTCAACTGGGAGAAGGCTACAGTTTTCCCAAAGGCGACTCACATCCTCGACTTTGGCCCGGGCGGTATTTCTGGCCTTGGTGTTTTGACTAGCCGTAATAAGGATGGAACTGGTGTTCGCGTCATTCTTGCGGGTGCAATCGATGGCACTGTCTCGGAAGTTGGGTACAAGCCTGAGATTTTTGATCGTGATGAAGAGCACGCTGTCAAATATGCCGTGGATTGGGTCAAAGAGCACGGTCCTCGCTTAGTGAAGACTTCTGCCGGTCAAACATTTGTTGACACCAAGATGAGCCGCATGCTTGGTGTTCCGCCTGTTATGGTTGCTGGTATGACCCCTTGCACAGTTCCATGGGATTTTGTGGCAGCTACCATGAATGCCGGCTACCAAATCGAATTGGCTGGGGGTGGTTACTACAACGCCAAGACCATGACTGAGGCCCTCAGAAAGATTGAAAATGCTATTCCTGCTGGTCGTGGCATCACTGTCAACTTGATTTATGTCAACCCTCGTGCTATGCAATGGCAAATTCCTCTCCTTGGCCAACTCCGTGCCGAAGGTGTGCCCATCGAAGGTCTCGCAATTGGTGCTGGTGTTCCCTCTATCGAGGTCGCTCAGGAGTATATCGAAACATTGGGTTTGAAGCACATTGCATTCAAGCCAGGATCTAGCGAGGCCATCCAAGCCGTCATCAATATCGCAAAGGCCAATCCAACTTTCCCGGTTCTGCTTCAATGGACTGGAGGCCGCGGTGGCGGTCATCATTCCTTTGAAGATTTCCATCAGCCAATCCTTCAGATGTATGGACGCATTCGACGATGCGATAACCTTATCCTTGTCGCTGGTAGTGGGTTCGGTGGTGCCGACGACACCTATCCCTACATCACCGGTGAATGGTCCGCCAAATTTGGCTATCCTCCCATGCCCTTCGATGGCTGTCTCTTTGGCAGTCGTGTTATGACAGCAAAGGAAGCCCATACTAGCAAGAATGCCAAGAAGGCCATCACTGAGGCCGAAGGCTTAAATGACGACCAATGGGAAAAGACTTACAAAGGCCCAGCTGGTGGTGTTATCACTGTTCGATCCGAGATGGGCGAGCCTATCCACAAGCTTGCCACACGAGGAGTAAAATTCTGGGCGGAAATGGATGCCAAGATTTTCAGCTTGCCAAAAGAGAAGCGTGTCGCTGAATTGAAGAAGAACCGTGATTATATCATTAAGAATCTCAACGATAACTTCCAGAAAGTCTGGTTTGGCCGCAACCAAGCTGGTGAAACGGTCGATCTCGAGGATATGACATATGGCGAGGTCGTTCGTCGCATGGTCGACCTGATGTATGTGAAGCACGAGTCTCGCTGGATTGATAAGTCTTACGAAAAGCTCACCGGTGATTTCATCCGTCGTGTTGAGGAGCGCTTTACGGCAGGTCAAGGCAAGCCATCTCTGCTTCAGAGTTACTCGGAACTTGATAACCCATATCCAACTGTCAAGAAGATTTTGGCTGCCTACCCAGTCGCAGATTCTCAGCTCATTAATGCTCAAGATGTGCAACACTTCCTCCTCCTTTGCCAGCGTCGTGGCCAAAAGCCAACCACCTTCGTTCCAGCATTAGATGAGAACTTTGAGTTCTTCTTCAAGAAGGATTCCTTGTGGCAATCTGAGGATCTGGAGGCTGTTATTGACCAGGATGTCGGTCGAACTTGTATCTTGCAAGGTCCAATGGCGGTCAAGTACTCTAAGATTGTTGACGAACCCATCAAGGATATTCTCGATGGCGTCCACAACTCGCACGTCAAGTTTTTGACCAGAGACATTTATGGCGGCAAGGAGTCCTCCATCCCCGTCCTTGAATATTTTGGCGGAACGCTTATCGAGGAGGACGAGGTTGACATCGAAGGCCTCACTGTCTCTGAAGACAATGGCAAGATCACACTCCGCATCGCATCATCGGCAACCACTCCGCTGCCACCTTTGGACGTCTGGTTCTCTTGGCTTGCTGGACAAAAGCGATCGTGGCGTTGTGCACTGTTTTCCTCTGAAGTTTTTGTTCAAGGACAGAAGTTTCAAACAAACCCTATGAAGCGCATATTTGCCCCAGCCCGAGGACTTCTTGTCGAAATTTTGCATGCCTACCAGCCTACAAAGACTGTCATTACTGTCAAGGAACAGCCAAGACCCAATCAATATGTTGAGGTCATCAACGTTAAATTGACTGGCAAGAACCAGATCTTGGTCAACATGATTAAGGACACCACAGCCCTTGGAAAGCCCGTTGCCCTGCCCCTTGCCTTCACCTATCACCCAGAGGCTGGCTACGCACCTATTCGTGAAGTTATGGAGAGCCGTAATGACCGTATCAAGGAATTCTACTGGCGCGCCTGGTTTGGAAATGAGACCCTCGATCTCAATGCATCTGTCACCGGCAAATTCAACGGAGGCAAGGCTACCATCACTAGTGAAGCTATCAATGACTTCGTACACGCTGTTGGCAATACCGGAGAGGCTTTTGTTGATCGTCCCGGAAAGGAAGTTTTGGCCCCCATGGATTTTGCTATCGTTGTAGGCTGGAAGGCAATCACCAAGCCAATTTTTCCAAGAACCATTGATGGCGATCTTCTTAAGCTTGTCCATCTTTCTAACGGCTTCCGCATGTTGCCAGGAGCCGAGCCTTTGAAGAAGGGTGATGAGGTTGAGACCACGGCCCAAATTAATGCAGTCCTCAATCAAGATTCCGGAAAGATGGTCGAGGTTTGCGGTACCATCACCCGAAAGGGCAAGCCTGTTATGGAGGTCACATCTCAGTTCTTGTATCGTGGTGCCTATACAGATTACGAGAACACCTTCCAGCGCAAGGAGGAGACCCCCATGCAAATCCACTTGGAAACAAGCAAAGATGTGGCTGTCTTGAGATCCAAGGAGTGGTTCAACCTTGATGAGCCCGACCAGGAACTTCTCGGCCAAACTCTGACTTTCCGTCTCCAAAGTTTGATGCGCTTCAAGAACAAGACTGTATTCAGCCATGTTGAGACCCGAGGACAAGTTCTATTAGAACTCCCCACCAAGGAAATCATTCAAGTCGCCACCGTTGAGTACGAGGCTGGTGTCTCTCATGGCAACCCAGTCATCGACTATCTGGAAAGACATGGTTCATCTATCGAACAACCCATCAACTTCGAGAACGCCATTCCACTTAACGGCAAGACCCCGCTTGTTCTCAAGGCGCCTTCTTCCAATGAACCTTATGCACGTGTTTCCGGCGATTACAACCCAATCCATGTTTCGCGTGTGTTTGCTGGCTATGCCAACTTGCCTGGTACCATTACCCACGGCATGTACTCGAGCGCAGCCGTCAGAAGCTTGGTCGAAACCTGGGCCGCCGAAAATAATGTTGGGCGTGTCAGAAGCTTCCACGCCTCATTGACTGGCATGGTTCTTCCAAATGATGATATCGAGGTTAAGCTCCAGCACGTCGGCATGGTTGCTGGTCGGAAGATCATCAAGGTCGAGGCAAGTAATAAGGAGACTGAGGATAAGGTCTTGCTAGGTGAGGCTGAAGTTGAGCAGCCAGTGTCAGCATATGTGTTCACCGGTCAGGGATCTCAAGAGCAAGGTATGGGTATGGAGCTCTACGCCAGCAGCCCAGTTGCGAAGGAGGTTTGGGATAGAGCTGATAAGCATTTCATGGACAACTATGGTAAGTTTCAGAAATTACCTTGATATTCGGGAATCAGAATTGACTAACATCGCTCTAGGCTTCGCTATCACCAACATCGTCAAGAATAACCCTAAGGAACTCACCATTCATTTCGGAGGTGCCCGCGGTAAGGCTATCCGCCAGAACTATATGGCTATGACTTTCGAGACTGTTGGTGCAGATGGTTCTACCAAATCGGAGAAGATTTTCAAAGAGATCAACGAGCAAACCACCTCATACACCTACCGTTCCCCAACTGGTCTACTTTCTGCGACTCAGTTCACGCAACCCGCCTTGACTCTCATGGAGAAGGCGAGTTTCGAAGATATGCGATCCAAGGGCCTTGTTCAAGGAGACAGCAGCTTTGCCGGTCACTCGCTTGGAGAATATTCAGCCCTCGCCGCACTGGCTGATGTTATGCCTATCGAGAGTTTGGTATCAGTTGTGTTCTACCGTGGTCTTACTATGCAAGTCGCCGTCGAACGTGATGAGACTGGCAGATCCAACTACTCCATGTGCGCTGTCAACCCAAGCAGAATCTCCAAGACCTTCAACGAAGAAGCTCTGCAATATGTTGTTGCAAATATTTCGGAAGTCACAGGGTGGCTTCTGGAGATCGTCAACTACAATATCGCCAACATGCAATACGTCTGTGCCGGTGACCTCCGCGCTCTCGATACGCTTACTGGAGTTACCAACTATCTGAAGGCCCAGAAGATTGATATTCAGCAATTGATGCAAACTTTGTCAATTGAGGATGTCAAGGAGCATCTGGCGGAAATCATTCGTGGGTGTGCGAAGATGACAGAGAGCAAGTCAAAGCCCCTGGACCTTGAGCGTGGTTTTGCCACTATCCCTCTCAAGGGTATTGACGTGCCTTTCCATTCCACTTTCTTGCGCTCTGGTGTCAAGCCTTTCCGATCTTTCCTTCTCAAGAAGATCAACAAGACCACAATCGATCCCAGCAAGCTGATCGGCAAATATATTCCTAATGTTACTGCACGTCCATTTGAGCTCACCAAGGAATATTTCGAAGATGTCTACAGATTGACCAACTCGCCAAAGATTGGTGCTGTTTTGGCAAACTGGGATAAATACCAGGAGACTCCATCGAACGGGGTCAACGGCACGAACGGTGTCGATGGTGTTAATGGCATTAACGGCACAAATGGGGTTAACGGAATTAATGGGACACATTAAGGGGGTTATACATCGGTTAGGCAATGGAGTTCTGGGATTTGTGACCATGCTTTGCATTGCGTCAAGTATTTTTTTGGGAGGCATTCGCTCTGTTTGTAGCTAGCACATTGTTCTCCTGAGCAGCCTCTTTTTGCACTCTGTATATTTCTCCTACAAAAGATAGATGGGGGGACAGCGCTTTACAATGAATTTTCAACACTAAATTAGCCTACTTCTTCCAAGTTCGACTTTCGATTCATGTTCGAAGCCGTCCACTTTGCCCAAAGGCCCGTGCCGGTGGCTCGGGTGAATTCAGCAAGTAATCGTCGGTCACATGCCCGCCTACTGACGCTCTACCAGCGTGCCCCTCTCCTACTGACAAGCTTCCCCGACCTGCGTGGCAAATCAGATACGGTCCCAAAAGACACAATCCGATTAACCGTCGGATGCATGGGCCACCCCCTCAACCACCACTACCGATGATGATGCCGGTGCATCAACAGGGAATCTCTGAATAAAATACCATGTGGCGAAAATACCGTGGCAGGGGTACAATTGTGAATTCACTTACGTGGGTGTTTCTATGCGACGGTCTGTTCACGTCGACTCGTTCCGCGAAAGGCCAAGAGCGGGAGAGTTGTTCTCGAAGAACCCTATTCGAATACGTACCTCTAAGAGAATTGAAACTGAAACTAAATTGCCTCCTTAACTGGTACTTTTCGTTTTTGAGTAAGCTTAATTAAGCTTAAGGTTGGTTATTAAGGCTAGTTCGATCCGTAGGCAAGGTTAAGTGCGATGTCTCGCTTAGATGTGATGTAAGTCGTGAGTACGGAGGGCTTCCGAGGGCCTCGGAGTAGACTTCGGCATGAAATTTTTTGGTGAGCGTCTTGGCTCTTGGCCACTTAAAGCCTTTCGATTCCGAGATTGAATGAGAGAAGCTCTCCCGTTTTCTGGGCCTCTCCCATTTTAAGGCTCATTCTCCCAACCTTGGAACCTACAGGGTATCCCCAGTGGCGTTTTGTGGGGTGGGAAATTAATTTCAGGGGACTTGTCAAAGAGGCACGTGGAGAGGAGAAACAAACAGCAACAACATCGCTTGGAGCAGCTGCAACTTGGCGGCGGCTGTTCCCCGGAAGAGTCGACGAGGCCATAGCAGGATCGCCTCTTCCCAGATTTTCCAAGGCTTGATCGTATCAGCGTCGTCAGAATCTCCAAGAGCCCCATTCAATGAACCACCCATCGCCGAAAGTCTGAATCGTCCGGTGGACGAGGGCTTGGATGGTGGATGGATGTTTTAATATGCCCGTTTTGAGATTCCGTGTATATACCATGTCGCCCGGCGTGCCTTTTGTTTTGTTGGCCATCCTTCCTTTGCTCGTTTTATTCGCTTCGTTCGCGGGTTGTCTTTCGCTGCCGTTTTTTGCCATGATGAAGTCTTCGGTTTTGCTCTCGCTTTTCGTCTCTCTTTGCAATGCTGGTGGGCTTTTGGACCAGCGACAGACTAATGTCAGTGTTGGAGCGGAGGCATGTGCTGCCATAGGACAGTCTCTTAGTATTGGGAATGTCACTGTTAATTTCGCCGAGGTTGGTAGTGCTCCATCTGATGAATTTTTGGAAACTTGGGGATGGTGCTGATTGTTGGTGTTAGTATGTCACGGCGGGAACGAATTTGACGTTTACTCAAGAGTATGATTTGAACACCTGCTCGTATCCATACACGGTCGTGACAGCAGACATGTGCCGTATTGCCATGTATGTGGCTACGAGTGTGAGAAGTGGTATGTTGAACCCGAAAATTGGGGTAGTTGGGATGGAATGGGAAAGAGAAGCTGATTGGTTGGGTGAATAGGAATTACCATGGAGGCATGGTTACCAACGAATTGGACTGGGAGATTTTTGAGCACTGGAAATGGGGGCACTAATGGCTGCATTCAATGTTTGTTCCGCCCATATCTGATTTTTGGGAATTGTGGCTAACTTGGCCAGACTACGATTTGGGATATGCTGCAGGATTGGGATTTGCTGCTGTTGGTAAGTAGAGCTCCTATTCAGGCTTTAAGAACAGAAAATTGAGTGTTGTAGGCGCAAACAATGGCCACAATGGTACCTCCGGAGCCGCATTCCTCAACAACACGGATGTCGTCCATGACTTTGCAGAGCGGTCTATGCACACGGGTGTCGTCGTTGGAAAACAGATTGCCGAAACGTACTACGGCTCAGCGTACACCAAGTCCTACTATCTTGGTTGCAGCACCGGCGGCCGTCAAGGCTTCAAAGCTGTGCAAACTTACCCCGAGGATTTCGATGGTGTCTCCGTCGGTGCTCCCGCTCTCGCCTTTACCAATTTGACTTCTTGGTCTGCTCATTTCTACGGCATCTTTGGAACTGCCAATGCTAGTACCTTTGTTCCTAAAGCGACATGGACTGCCATTCACGAGGAGATTCTGAATCAATGCGACGAGCTTGATGGCGTTAAGGATGGCATCCTTGAAAGTCCTGACTTGTGCAACTTTAGGCCAGAGGCCATGCTGTGTACTAGCAATACCACGGATACGACAACCTGCTTAACCGGCGACCAAGCTGGAGCAGTGAGAGAGGCCTTTACGGATTATTATGGCGTTGGTGGAGCATTGATTTATCCAAGAAGTTGGTCTATTCCCTTCCGCGCCGAGAATTGAAAATTCTAACGTGTAACGAATAGTGCAACCTGGCAGCGAAATCATCGCTAGTTCGGTGTACTATGGAGGATCTCCTTTCGCGTACTCATCAGACTGGTTCAAATATGTCGTTTACAGTGAGCCCCCTTCCTGACCATCCTCACAACCCTCAACTAACCAACCCTAGATGACCCCGACTGGGACACCACCTCTTACACCATCGAAGACGCCGCTGCCGCTTACGCTCAAAATCCCTACAACATTCTCACATGGGAAGGGGACCTCTCGGCCTTCCAATCCAAAGGCGGGAAAATCTTGCATTATCACGGGCTCATGGATGCCATCATCTCGTCGGACAACTCACCCCGCTACTACAACCATGTTTCCCGAACCATGGGTCTCAATTCCTCCGAGCTGGATGACTTCTATCGCTACTTCAGAGTTTCCGGTATGGGCCACTGCAGTGGAGGGGACGGTGCGCATTTCATCGGGAATCAGTTGGTGGGCGTTAGCGAGTTGAATAGCCAGAATAATGTGTTATTGAGGCTGGTGGATTGGGTTGAGAATGGAGCCGATGCGGCGCCTGAGACCATCACAGGGACAGCTTATGTTGATGTGAGTATCGCCTTTACCCCTTTCCATTTTCCTTGCTCCCGTTTTCGAAATATCATTCTCGTAACCGAGATAAATGTGCTCGCGCCAGCGCTAATTTTCATTTCAGGATGACAACACGGGCACTGTAGCATATGTACGCAACCACTGTAAATATCCCAAGCGGAACGTATGCACCGACCCAGACAACTCTACGTTGGCGGAGTCTTGGACTTGTATTTAAGCGAGTTGGAAGTTGGGTTGGATATGCACATTCGAGAGCGAATAGGAAATCTAATCCCAAAACACGCTAGCACATTCTCACTATTCTCGCTCTGTGAATTGATCAATGAATATTTACTAGCAGCAACCAGGCGGAAAGCATACTATATCTAAGATTTTCGAAATCTCGACGGAGGTATGTAGGCGGACCGATCGAGAAATTCGAAGCAAAGGTAGTGGCGTAATACCGTATTAATTGGAATACAAGACCCCCCCTTCTCGCCCGATTTAAGGTCAATTGTGTCAGGTTACGAAGAGAATTAAGGTTTAAATGAAAGAGGTCCTCCTATTCCCGGGACCTCGATCATTTTGACCCTAATTGTGCCAGATCCTCACAGAGAATGAAGATCAAATCGGGCGCGAAAGAGGGGGTCTTGTATTCCGATATTTCAGACTCCTTGAATATTTGAGCTTGTAAAGGGTTTTCATCACCAGAGTTAAATCGGTTCGGCACTTGGCAAGTTCTCCATAAATCTAAATGCTAGTCTAGATCCCGCGTTTAGCGTATTGATACGATGAAAGACATGTTCGTACAATACAAACCCCCCGTTTCTTAAAAAATCACATGCCTCCATAACTCCTGCCCATACCTTTAGAGCGCCACCCCCTCCCGTTTTTGATCTCATTGTGCCAGACCATGAAAGAGAATCGAGGTTAACGGGAGAGGTACATCCATGAACGAACCCTCAGCCTCTGTTATTTTGAATTTCATTCTCTTAGATATCCTGGCATAATAAGGTAAAAAAACGGGAGAGAGGGGGGCGTTCTAAACCAATTAATACGGTACGGGATTCCATACCGTTCAAGAAAACAAAACATACCAACTTTCACCCCACCATCGTCAAATACTCCTCTCGCGCCACTAAAATGAACCGAGTATTCTCAGTCACTCTAAGTGTTAGCTTCCGTGTTTAGAGGCAGGCTAGTATCTGTTAGTGCAGACTCTGCTATCAACATCCCTCGTCGCATCTTCGCGTGCCCTAATGCCAACCAGCTCCCGTTGCCCTCCTCGAAAAACATCTCACGGACAAAAATGTATAAAATACGGCGTTTCCTCCACTCTTACATGGCTCAGAGAGAGAAAGAACAGCAAACACTTGACAGTCTCCTCGAGCAAGTAGACCTGATCACCAACCACACCTTCAAACAAAATGCACATCCCACTCCTCTTCCTCATCGGCCTTCTCGCCTTCCTCCCTCATAACTACGCCCTCCCTACAGCGCAACCCACCGTCTTCAGACACAAGGGCTGGACCATTCCTCATGGCCATCCGGATGGGCATTACATAGTCGACCTGACTGCGATCAATCCAACACTTTCTCGTTTCCACTTGCCTCACGCAAACATAAGCAACCATCCTCCAGTCAGCACCCCCTCCAGCCAAAAGAGGTGGGCAATCAATTTCCCCGATCGCACGACGGAAGCTTCTTGTCCTGGCTACACTTTGAATAAAGATGATTGGTACTACGCGCGCGTAGTAAGTAGTTCTTCCCTCTTCCTGTACTTTTTTCCTCCTCTTCTTCTATTGAAGAAAGTAGACCGCAACAATAAGCCCAGCTAATCGGTTCCAACACTGTCAGTCCACAAACGACTGGATCAGAAGCAAGCCAAAACTGCCACCACACTTTATATACTTAAACATGAAAGGAACAGCCGCAGCCTATATCTGCACAAACGATGCAGAATTTGAGTTCGTTCTTCCTATCCCATTTCCTCCCCTCCCCATCTTCTCCATACTCCAAAAAAACTCTCAATTAACCCCGCCATAGCCCCTCACTCACAGAATACGACGTCGCCAACGAATGGATGGAAGCCCACTGCGGCGTAGATCGCGCGGCCGAAATCAACATCAAGGAGTGGAAGCGGTGGTATGGGAAAGCGAATGTAGGAGCGCGGATCTGTGGGCACGACTGGGAGGGAACAAAGTAGATAAATGGGATGTATTGAGTGTACCTTGATGCAATAGTGAATGGAAGTTAGCATGAGAAGAATGATACAAAAAAAGAATTGAGAGCTGAAAAATACAAGTGGAATGTTAAGAAGTCTTCAATAGCATTAGCAGCAATACTGGGGATGAAAATGCTATGAGATAGGAAATAAATCCATATGGGACCGGCTCCACGGTTTCAACCCTGTCTGCTTTGATAATTCACGTGAAGGCCGAGTTCATTAGCTCGGTATTACCAGAGTGCAGCACTCACTCGGAGTCACTCCCCTCAGAAAGCCATATTTCTCCGTCTCTCCGACCTATCCTAATACCGAATCCTCAACTCAACCGTAACGTTCCAGAAAACCCAAGACGCCAACATCCACCCCGTCATTGTCAAATGCTCCGCCTTCTCTCGCGCCGCCAAAGGGTCGTGGGTATTCATATGCGATTGGGTTTGAGCTGCCATAAGGCTTCTCATTACCCAAGCTAAATCAGACGACGCTTCGGCAGGCGAGGGCGGCGACTTCGACTGCTTGCATTCGATCAACACAACCGTGCCTGCATCAGAGCGAGAGGTCGGCTCGTGAAGAGTTGTGATTTGAGTGATTGAGATGTTGGCTGCGTGGAGAGTTTTGCCCAAACGACCAATAGCCCCATGTCGGTCTGCGAACACCCTGTGAAGAAAAAGGGAGGCATCGATGCGAAACGTAACTTCCTTCAACGGCTTATCACTCGTTGTCCGGTGTTGAAAATCAGTGAGCGCACGTCGGATATTTTTGGTGGTGGTGGTGGTTTTTATTGGACATTTGATGAGGAACGAGGTCATGCGGTCGGTTGCCAGAGGATTGATATCTGTGAGGCATTGAGCCATAGAGGGGGCCAAAGTGAATTTGAAGGTGTTTTTTTCGTAGAGGAGCCCTGAAGCTTCGTTGTAGATGAGGCGGCAGGTCAACAGGAGGCGAGTGCATCCATTTACACCTGAGTGTTTTCGTCCCCAGATATCATGGCAGGCGACGACCCGATCGCGATCGCGAGAAGACTTGAGGACGCGACGACCGGGTCTAACGCGTTTCAAAGGGAAGATTAGGATAAGGGTGTAGATTTCCCTTGTAATCTCCGGTGGAAGATCGAGGAAGCTGGCCATTGGGACAAGGTGATTGTGCGTGTACGCTGTACTGGAGGAGGAGGAAAAGCGCGGCGGTGGTCCGAGTGTCGGCAGGAGTGTTGTTGAGAATGGTTGCAGAGTGTATGAAGAATGAATGGTCCGATGAAGAGGATATTATGCCAGCTACGGAAACATGGCAGGACGATTCAGGGCAAAGATCAAGTAGGAACAATTAGCAACTAAAGTCGAAGCCGCGACGGGAGAAAACAGCCGGGCAAGATTCACCATGCTAAAGGCACTTTGGAGCGGAGTTCTCGGAAATACAAAGGCCAACAGGACAAGACGAGGAGTGAATAAAACATGCCGTATTGAAACAGTGCCATTTCATTAGGAAACATATCATGACGAAGTGAAAAAGATGGGGTTTGGGAATGCCCTCATTGTTGCTTCTTCCCGTTTTCCATGCTCATTCAAGGACGTATGCCGCTAAGGCTGGCACCAATTGAGGGTGGCATGTTTCGTTGAGCTGGAAGGAGCGATGGAAGAGTCGTGTACCCGCGTGACCTCGTCGGGAGCAGGTACAACTGCCCTAAAGCCTGGGAAGGAGAGACTTCAAATTCGTCGAGGAAAGTCGAAGGCGAGGTCCGTCGTAGAAGACTGGTTGTCAGCTCAAAGTAAGCAGGAGCTCTGGGTACCTAGGTACCGGTACCTGCCTCAAGCCTGCCTGGAAGCAGGATGGTGCACGTGCTCTGCTGACGGGCGCGCCTACGCGCCTTCCATTCCTTTGCTCGACGTGCTTCACTCTCCCTCTCCAGAACTGGAACGCCCGCGATCTCTCCCCTCTCTCTCACACATCAACAGAGGAGCTGGCCCGTGACTTCCCTCCATCTCAAAACTGCAGGTGGCGCGTTCTAAATCGACGGTCAAGTCCGTAGAGGAGCCACATGTCGAGCACGCGTCGTCTCCCAAAGAAGCAGCGACAATGAAGGCTCGTGGCAGCGGCAACGATGAAAGAGACGTCGAAGCGCGCGGTACTTTGTCCCAGCCCAGAATAGCACACAAAGTCCATTCTTTGAGGCGGCTATTTAGGGGACAATGAAACAGGCACATCGGATCATCGGATCAAACCCCCAAGCCTCCCGTTCGCTAATCATCCGAAAAAGCTTAGACGAATTGCAGAGACACCCCTCAGTTCGATAACTGCGCACCGCGATCTTCACTTCATTTCGACTGAGCCGCCAGCGCAATATCAAAGTTATGGGCACGATGGGCAAGCACGTCCATGGGTACACCATTACAGTCCAGATTCTCATGGGGGCAAGCCCCCCCGTACTCGCTGCGCTCGGAAAGACAATACCCGTAGACATCCAAAACTAATCATCATGGGAAGCCACGGAATGCGAAGAGCGCAGCGAAGGCAGCCTCCACGGCAGTGGCCTCTGGAGGACCAGCGGAGCGTCACTGGAACCTCGCAAAATATGGCTCTCCCGTTCTGATCGTCAAGGGGTCAAATCATCTAACGCAATGAGCGCTCAACGGAGAGATGAATTCCAACTCACTCATTGCCATACCAAGATGGTAAACATTCAGACATTCACCGACTAGATAGCTGGGTGTGAATGGGAGAATAGCGCGTGTCTCTATCACCATCCGAAGTTTTTCCAGAACCCACCCACGTCATTTCTTGGCACGTCAAAACCAAACATGCAAGATAAAACCCAGGAGCCACCCCACAGTTATTCACCCGCGTGCAATCCGATCTTGGGCGAGAAACGACAACTCCATCGTCCCTTCCCCTTCTTCCACCATCCCTCCCGCCTCCTCCACTCCTTCCTCTCCAGGCTGGCCTGGTAGATATGAATTCTTCGCCCTCCAGAATTCCCAACTTTCTACATCAACATCAACATCAACAATCGCATGAGCATCCCATCGCTACTAGCTTTTGATATTGATTTTGATATTCTCATTGTCTCAATAATTGATAGACAACACCATGGCTACGAATGGCATGACGCTCGCGGATGCCATGTCTGCAACCATGTCGGCCACTACCATCACTGCAGCTACCACGTCCTCTGATGCAACTTCAACTGCAAGCGGTACGGCGGGCTCCGCTCTGGGCTCCCAAGGGATCAGCTTGGTAGCATTCACAGCCGCTCTAGCATCTTCGATTGTGATCTTTGCTGTCATGACCATCTTGTTTTTCATATTGAAAAACAAGTTCCCAAGAATTTAGTAGCTTACCCTCCCTTTTGGCTTTCAAGTGGCATGCTAACAAACTCTCTCTAGCAAGCCAAAGACCTACCTGGTACCAGCACGAGAGCGAACACACCCTCCACCCCCAGGCCCTTTGAGCTGGGTTGTAACCATCTTCCGATTCCATGACCGCGAGGTAATCAAAAAATGTGGGCTCGATGCCTTCTTCTTTCTGCGGTATCTACGAATGATGCTTGTCATATTTGTACCGGCAGGAGCGATAATTCTGACGGTGTTGATACCTCTCAATTTCGTTGGCGGGAGGGGCGGAGACTATGCGGTGGAGCACGGCGACGATACTTCATCAGCTTATGCCAACGTGACGGGCTTGGATCAAGTGGCCTGGGGAAATGTTCGGCCTGCAGATACTGAGAGGTATTGGGCGCACTGCATCCTCAGTGTAATCATCATCATCTGGGTGTGTCTGGTCTTTTTCTGGGAACTACGCGTCTATGTCAAAGTTCGGCAGGATCACCTCACGTCGGCCGAGCATCGACTCAAAGCCTCTGCAACCACTGTCCTCGTGTCCTCGATACCGAAAAAATGGCTCACTCAACAGGCACTTGAAGGTCTTTTCGATGTGTTCCCTGGTGGAACTCGTAATGTTTGGATCAACAGGGATTTGAGTGAATTGCTGTCGAAAGTCCATCTTCGGAATAAGATTGCTACGAAGCTGGAAGCCGCAGAAACAGAGTTGATTCGCGCTGCCCAGAAGGCGCAGAAGAAACAGTTGCGTAAAGACGCGAAGGACGCAGCTAAAAAGGCGAAGATGAACCAGCCGACGAAAGAAGAGCGAGCAGAGGCGCTAAGGATCGAAAACGAAGAAGCGGAGAGGCGTGCCGAAAGGGCGAGCGTGGCTGCTGCTGATGAAGAACCGAATCAAGAACCCCAAACGATCCAGGATATCCTCGAGGAAGAAATGACAAACAGTGAAGGTGTTCGTCGACGAGCTACGGTGAAGAACATTCCAGTCATCGGTGGTGGCTTAGCCAAGGTTGGTCACGGGCTTGGTGCAGTAGGCCACGGAGTCGGCAAGGGCCTTGGCCATACCCGAAAAGTCGTTACTGAGTTCAACGACAAAGTCGAGACCACGAATGGCTTTGCTCACATGCAATTTAATTCACTCCCAGATGAGGACCCCTATGATGATATGGGTCAGTATACAAGAGAATTCGAGTACCCAAATGCTGGCACCGGTGAAAAAGAATCTGCCCAAGCAGCAGCAGACGGTAGACCTTCAATGGCGTCTTCGCAAGACCCCGGCGACCAAGTCCAAGTTCTAGGCTTGCCTGGCAATAAAACTCGGAAAGTAGACCCGAATTTCGATAGCACTGCCAACGCCGAAGAGAAAAAGGTCGGACACGGATGGTGGAAAGTGTGGCAAGGCCCGACTGGAGCTTTTAATTCGCCAATTCCTACAGGGCATGAAGGCGATGAGTTCCCTCTGACCGCAGCTGGTAAGGCAAGCGAAGACGCCAACAAAATTGGCCTGTGGAAAAAGTTCTGTGGACTTTTCACGACCGAGATTCCGCCCATCGAATACCCGGTGGCATACAATGAACAATACGAAGAGGATGCAACTCCCGCAGTATGGCGACGGTTCTTGAAAGACAAAGATCGGCCCAAGCACCGAATTCACAGTCATAGCTGGACTCCGGGATGGCTTCCATGCATACCATTCATCCATGAAAAAGTTGATACAATTCTTTGGTGTCGTAAAGAACTCGCTCGGCTCAATGTTGAGATTGAGCTTGATCAGGAGACCTCTGATCGGTATCCACTAATGAATTCTGCCTTCATCCAATTCAAACATCAGATTGCTGCACATATGGCGTGCCAATCCGCCGTTCATCATGTGCCAAAACATATGGCACCTCGAACCGTCGAGATATCTCCCAATGATGTTATTTGGGCCAACATGTCTACCGGCTGGTGGCAAGGCTGGTTCAAGGTGGCTGGAGCAATTGCCTTTGTTATCGGCTTGAACTTGATCTGGGCAACTCCGGTTGCATGGACCGCCACACTGTCGCAAATCACGAGTTTGTCCACGGAATACACTTGGCTGCACTGGATTCAGCGATTGCCCAAGAACTTGGTACAGGTCATTGCAGGTATTTTACCGCCAATTGTGCTGTCAATATTGCTGGCGTTGATACCGATGCTTCTTACCACTGTGGCAAAGATGCAAGGATGTCAAACAGGCACACAAGTACAATTGAACGTCCAAAACTACTTTTTTGCCTTCCTATTTGTCCAGGTATTCCTAGTGGTTTCTATATCCGGTGGCATTTCTGCAGCAGTTTCATCTGCCAAGGACATCACCGGAATTCCGGAAACACTTGCCACTCAACTCCCCAAGGCGGCCAACTACTTCTTCTCCTACATGATTCTGCAAGCGATGTCCACATCCTCTGGAACCCTTTTACAGGTTGGCACATTGATATCATGGTTCATTCTCCCAAAGATCTTCGACAACACGGCACGACAAAAGTGGAAGCGCATGGTCACCCTTTCAAATATCAGTTGGGGAGCATTCTTCCCTGTCTACACAAACTTCGCGTGTATCGCACTCATCTACTGTATCGCGGCACCGATTATCATCATCTTCGCCATCATCACCTTTGCCTTGCTCTGGATTGCTCATAGATACAATATGTTGTACGTCACGCAATTCAAGATAGATACGGGTGGATTGCTTTTCCCTCGCGCAATCAATCAGACCTTCACCGGTCTTTATCTGATGGAGATTTGCATGGTCGGCTTATTTTTCCTCGTCAGAGATTCCCATGGTAAAACAGCCTGTTTTGTTCAAGCAATTGTCATGATTGTCACGGGTTGCCTTACCGTCATATATCAACTCCTCTTGAACCGTTCCTTCGGGCCTCTTCTCCGCCATCTACCGATCACAATCGAAGACGAGGCAGTTTTACGGGATGCAGCTTTTCAAAGGGCGCAGGGACTACGAGCAGTGAATGAGGCTGAAGCCGAAGCTGCAACCGATGCACCACGACCAGGGAACGAAGCTGCAACCGAAGCTGCAACCAATGCACCACGACCAGCGAATGAGGCTGAAGCCGAAGCTGCAACCAATGCACCACCGGCAGTTCCGTCATCTTCGCCCACTAAGCAAGAAAAGAAGATGGAAAAGGTGAAGCGCATCACGGCAGCGCTGTTCTCAGAAACCGCGGATGAGATTGAGGATTTGACTCCCGACGTTCGTGATGTCTTGGTCGGCAGGGCTTTCCGTCATGAAGCTTTGCGGGCGAAGAGACCCGTGATCTGGCTCCCAGTAGATAGCACCGGAGTAGCAGAGGACGAATGTCGACGTATTAAGGAGTATTCTGGAGGCAATATCCGGGCATCTTGCAGTGGAGCAGGTCTCGATGGAAACAGCAGGGTGGTTCTAGGAAGGAATCCCCCCGACTTCTCGGCGGTTTCTACGATTTCCCTATAGATAGATTGCGTTGTGTTTTTTTTCTTTCTTTCTCTTCTTTTCCTCTTCTTGTTAGACTCTTATTAGTATTAATCAAACCCAGGTTGTAAACCTCAATTAATTCAAGATTTCCTCATTCTTTGTGATGGTTTGACACAATGACATGAAGGGGCAGGAGAGGCTTCAGGAGACTCTACAATCATTTGACACTACCCCCATTTCGCGAAGCCTCATTATCTGTGAGAGTCTGGCATAATGGACTTTAATTGTAATCTAATCCAAATTTAAATTATATTATATTCTCTTAAACTTGAGATAGAGAATAGAAAATAAGATAAATAAATATGAGATAAGAGAATGATTTATTACGATAATGAAATGTTTTTCGGCGGTAAATCGAGTTTCGGTAATAAATCTCTTTTATTATCAATTAATTCGAGTTTAATTTATTTCGGTGATAAAGTGTTTTTTAATAGTAAACCGAGTTTCGGTAATAAATCTCTTTAATTATCAACTAATTCGAGTTCAATTTATTTCGGTAGTAAAGTGTTTTTTAGCGGTAAGCTGAGTTTCGGTAATAAATCTTTTTAATTATTAACTAATTCGAGTTTAATTTATTTCGGTAATAAAATGTTTTTCGGCGGTAAACCGAGTTTCGGTAATAAATCTTTTTAATTATCAACTAATTCGAGTTCAAGATATATTATATTCTCTTAAACTTGATATAGAGAATAGAAAGTGAAATAAATGAATATGAGATAAGAGAGAGATTTACTTTAATGATGAAGTGTTTTTCGGTGGTGAATCTATATGGTTTATTACATGACGAAATGCACTGGAGATTTGAGAGTAGTTATTCACGTCTTACCAATCATCTCACCAAAATCAAACTGGAGGAATAATTGAAAAGAAATGGCATGTTGTACATCTAAAGCAGGCGCTAATGCCTCTGAGCTGTGCAAGTGTACTAACGCGAGAACCCCCAGCTGAGGCTATGTTCTTTCGCATTTGATTACACTTCGCAGATGCTCAGCCATGTCATTTCCATCCATCACCCAAATCTAAAGCCATCCATATCTATCCATAGCCATATGGCCCCTTCTATGTCCCATTGTCCCATATAATCCAGAACTTAGATACAAAAAGCAGCGATCCAACGAGCCTCCCATATAGTTCATCTTCCCCAACATCTGATCACTCGGCGTCAGACTCGGCCAGCCAGTATTTGTACTTGGGTCTTCGTCTCGTGAACCAAGCGACCCTTGACCCAAACTGCAAGCGTATTTCTATCGTCTCCATTGAACACCCACTTTGCGATTCTATTCGGCCAGTCTTCCCACCCAAACATATCAACCGGACTCTCTTCAACTTCAATTTCGGCGGCGACTCCTTCAGGATTTCCCGGGTCTTCGGTCCAGTGATTTGGACCAAGACCGATGAGTTGTGCGTCCCACTCCATGCCAACCTCAAAAGCACCAATCTTATCCGCAAGCCCAACCACTTTGGCGCCTCCACGTGTAGCGAGGTACAGAACCTCTTCGATGGAAAGTTTGGCCTTGTCGTCACCGCCCATTGCAACATGCCTCGAAACAAGAAGCCCTTGTCTGACAGCCTCCAGAATGCTAGGACTGTAACCGCCGCTCATGTCCGTTCCAAGTCCAATATCCACGCCCTTTTCAAGCAGCCCTCGTACTTTGCATGTCCCTGAAGTAATGCTTGAATTGGAGCAAGGGCAATGGCTAACTTTTGACTCTCTCTTGACAATCAAGTCCACCTCGTCCTCTGACAAGTGGATAGCGTGTGCAAGTATTGTTTTCGGCGTCAAAAGACCATAGGTATCGTAGACAGTGGCGTAATCTTTGACATCTGGGAAAAGTTTGCGGACAAGTTCGAGCTCACTAGTATTTTCGGAGATGTGGGTTTGGATGGGGAGGTTGGTCTCTTTGTGAACAGCGCCAAGTTTGGCCAACAGTTCTGTAGAACAGCTAGGAGCGAAGCGAGGGGTCAGAATTGGAGTAATGAGCTGATTTGTGGGATCGATTTGGGCAATATGAGATATTGTCTGGCGAGTTGCTTCGATGGCCTGGTCAGGTGATTCATCTCGATAGTGATCTGGGGACATTGAGTCCATACAGACACGGCCGATGAAAGCACGTTGTCCATGAGAGAAGCATAGATCTGCTAGGAGATTTGTCGATGGAACATGGATAGTTGCGTAGTAAGAGGCAGTTGTAGTGCCATGAGAGAGAGTTCTTTGGACACAGCGAGTGTACACCGACCTTGCTCTGGCAAGATCTTTGAGGCTACTTTCCATGGGAAATGTGTACTTCTCCAGCCAGTCAAGAAGAGTCGTTTTTCCAAAAATCCCGGCATTTGGGAATTGGGGTGCATGGATATGCGTGTCTGTGTGATCTATCAGTGTCTCTCATTTTTGATATTGACATCGCTTTGACGAACCAATGAAACCTGGAAAGAAGAACTGCCCATTCAGTGCGACCTGAACGGCGACATCATCCATTTCCCATCCCAGCTTGGGGAGTAAAGTTTCCTGCGCTTTTTTCAAGTCGCAGTCTTTTTCAATGGCTACGATGACTCCATGCTCGTCCACACAGATCGCACTGCCATGCTGGATTTCTAGATTGTCCAAGTCCTTGCAATGGACGAAGCTGCCGAGAAAGATACCCTTTGCTCTTGGTGGTGGTGGCATGTTGATTATGAAGCCCGAGGTAAGCTCACTAATAAATTTATGTATTCGGGCCAGCATGAAGAATGAGAAATGGAGAAAAGGGCTAAGACAATGGTGTGTGTTGTATAGTATTGTAGCTGGGGAAAGCGATTGGAGAGAGCAAGTCGGAAGGAAGAAGCGAAGGTAAAGGCCTTGGAGAAGATAGCAATACTTATGGGGGATTCACAGATGGGTGCCCGCAGCCCATTCCTATTTTTGCAGGTTGGGCGTGAGTTTGCTGGAGTGAGTTTGCAGCGATTGTGGTGATTGCGCCGCCCACCAATAGCGCTTTTCAGGCGGAGCCACCAGCGCTTGGCCTCATTAGGCACCTGACATGCCCTGACGCTCGGGAATCGCCCGCCGCCGACACCCAAACAGAGCTACACAATCAGAGCCAACGCCAGCCACCGCGGGAGCGTCATTTCGCCGTGTCTTATTATTCACGAGAATATAAAGGCTTCGCATACAGAGGAGGCTTCGTTACAGGCCGTGCTGCAATGGTTACACGCAATTCTCAATTCTATAGCTACACACACCCGGTAATTTACAAGACCAGTACAGGTAATGTAGTTCAGCCCCACAAACATTCGGCTCAAATCCGGGACTCATCGTGGAATTTATGGACGTACTGTACAAGTGTATCAACAGGTCTAGTCTAATACAATCATTTGGGTATTCCAAGCGCCTGAAGCATCTATCGCAGAACGCCAAAGTGGCTACCCTCCTATATACTAGCTCGGCGAGGAGCCATAGTTCTCCTCAACGCCTTCTTCTCTTCCGTCTCGTCTAATAGTGGTAGAACCCCTTTATCCCTCATCTGTGCTAGATACTCTTGCCCGAATTTGTACCCAACTTGGTAGATCTCATCAAACTTGCCAAAGTCCAACGTACCATACGCATCAATGGGCGGCCGCATGTAAAGGCATCCAGGAGTGTTTTTGGCTCGTTCTAAAGCATCGACACTGGACACATAGGCAAGTCGCGCTTGGATCTCGGCGAGCGTAGGCGGATTGGGGTACGATGAAAATGGGTTCCATCGGTTTGTGAAAGCCCAGAAACCAGACAGCGAGTCTCCAAATGTTTGAGGTGTATCGTCATCAAGGCTTCCTACATCGATAGCAAAGATGACATCTGCCCCAAGGGATTTCATATGCGACACCGTCAAATTGTCCACATATCCTCCGTCAAGTAACATGCTACCCTCATCGCAGAGTGGTGGCAAGAGACCTGCCAGTGACATTGAAGCCCTGACATAGCGCCATGCATACCCACTGGTATGGATTTCCGATCGACTCTTGCTGATATTGGTCGTGTTGCAATAGAACTCGAGCCAGAAATCCTCGATCTGAGTGTTGCCGAAAGTCTTGAAAATGCCGCGGTTGAATTCATGTCCGGTTGTGTATGATGCTGAGGGATAAGTTAAGTCGAGAGCGAAGCGCCACATGCTAGCCATACGTCCTGCGAATTTCTTCGCTCGTCCATACATGGGTACGACATCTGCTTCTCGAGCATACAGAGCACCGATGAAGGAACCAATTGATGTGCCGCCGATGATGTCGATCGGAATGCCAGCTTCTTCCAAAGCTCTTATAATACCAACCTGTGTAATTCCTCGAGCACCTCCGCCGCCCAACACAAGACCTATCGATTTCCCGCAAAGTCTCCGAGCAATCCTGTGAAAGTCGCCCTTGAAAGGGGTATCGGCCGAATATAAGGGAGTTTGCCGCACTCGCCGAGAAGTGTATTTCTGTATTTCTGCCTGTAACACTTGAACTCGCTGCTTCAGTGTCGATCCGAATCGCCTTGTTTGAGGATGAACAGGGATAGAACTGGTTCGGAAGGCCATCTCAACATGGTGGTGACCGCCGTTAATCCAGACTCGGTTACGGAGCCATGCCCTTGTTATTCCCTGAGGAACAAATCTATCGGCGTGCAAAAGTACCAACTCTTTTCTCGCAGTTGTCTTCATTCCCAACAAGAAACGTTCGTATTCTCCAATAGCAGGAGAACCTTCAGCAAGTCCGACAAGTAGTATGCAATCAGCTTGGCTGATGCAAGTTTGAGTCCAAGGGGCATTGACGTTTGTATCTAGTTTGTTAATTAGCACGTGTGATTCCCGTGGACCACGCATCTGGGAGTATATAATGTGATTGCATGGCGTGATATTCAATCCAAGAATCTCGCGATATCTTGTTGACAGAAAGGAAAAATGCACGAGGTGCTGACGGGCACATTAAGAACGTTCTACGACTTACCTGCAATGTACAAGACTAGCCCATATTTCTCCTCCAGATCAGCGAGATATTGAGATAGCTTTAGTTTACCCATGCGACTAAATGCGTGACGTCCGAGATGATTGAGAATAGCAGCTTGATTGAGTGACGTGACCCCATTTGGAGCACCGATTTGCGTCAAGGCATTCATCAACCTGCTGCCAAATTCCACAACAGGGACACCGGCCGTAACAGGAAGAATGGCAACCGTCCTCAGATTGAGAGTAGAAGAGACCTTATTACTCTTTGCTCCAGTAACCTTGTCTTTGCCTTGGTCAAATATCGGGTCTTCGATTAGAGATCGCATGCGGGATGCAATGATTTTGGAGATCTTGATGGTGATTCCTGGATGCTCCTGCGCAAGGCTATTAAACAAAGTCTTGGGGAACTTTGCCAGTTCTGTGTCACGAATTGCGTGGAGAGTTGCCGGCCTTGTAGATTCGGTCATAACTTCTAGTTCGCCAACACTTTCGCCTTGCCCATATTCGCCGACAACCTTCATTTCGGCTTCTTCGTTGTTCACTACGAGGCGTAGGCGGCCGTTCAATACGATATATATCGCATCGCTATCATCTCCTTGATGATATATCACTTGACCCGCGCTGACCTGCACCCACTCTAGGGCGAAATCAATATGCAAGATTAGCTTAGGCAATAGGCTGGTTAACCGCTTTGCCATGGTCAGCAGAACCACAGGATACTTTTCGACGATCCTCTCCAAAGAAGAGCGCGGCAGAAAACCAACGTAGACATCGGTTTTTGCCACAACGTCAATGAAAGAACGATAAGACGATATAGTGCCAATATAACCAGCAATTCCACCCGGCTTGATCAAAGATAGTGTTTTACGGCCAACAACTTTACGCTTCTTGCCATCGTTCGTGTTCGGTCCTGGTATAGACGTCCGAGACGAGCCAACCCTTGTTCGGGAGGCAGACGGAAGATCATCATCGCCGAGGTTTGATGTTGAATATGGTCGATGCGACTGCCCCAAAACAGTCGATTCCGACTTGTCATCTATTGGTACACTGACGTCAAGAAACCCGTCGATAACATAGTAGAGTCCAGGGTTCCGTTCCCCTTGTTCTACCAGCACAGAACCTTTGGGGAAATAGACGATTTCGACCTCGTCCCTCAACTCGTGTGCTAGGCCTTGACTTGTAGGAAAGCCTGAAGCACTTATGCCCCCTGATGTCATCGATTCAGTATCTCCGTCTCCAGACGGTTCATACTCATCAATAAACCCAAATGCATTGCTGCTAAACACTGCCTTTTGTTTTTTCTGATCGTACGACACAAGTCTTGGTGAGCCTTCGACAGAATCAGACATCCTCAAAGCGTTCTTGGTATTGGTAAGGCCTATCGCCTTGAAAATGCATTCCAATATAGAACCACGAAACATGCTATCTTCATCGATAGATTCTTGGCGATGTAGAGCGGCACGCGCAGGTTTTGTATGAACGAAGGGATTGAAACTCCTTTGCCCGAGTGGACTCTGGCTATCATGATGAAAAACTTCCGGGGTTTCCATGCTAGAAGGGTTTCCTTGTCTGTTGTTGGTTCTACCTGCTCGGCCCCCAGATCGCGACATTTGAATATTGGTGAGCAAATCACCCGGGCTTGGGTTGGTGCTGGTATCGCGAGGGAATGGGAAATCAAGCATCGAAGGGTTTCGGCCCGAAGAACCTTTGACAGATGAAGCATGTACAGTGGCCTCTTTGCGAAGGCTATTGCTAGATCGCCGTCTTCGACCCACCCCAGCATTATGCAATGCAATTCCTTTCATACCCTCTTCCGGACCGATCCTCTCTCGTTCGCGTGTGAACTTTTCCTTCAAGCGCTCCAGTGCATCCCCGCGAAGGAAGTTAGGTAGTTCGTAAGTCGTATATTTGTTCATATGCTTCTCTGTTCTGAGAACTTCGCTAGTGAGACCAAGATATGAATGGCTTGTTGCCAACGTCACCCTCTGCAATCTCGTGAGAATTACTTGAACGATGTGCGCAGTAGCTTTTGGGTAAACCCTAGTTAAGCGGCGGAAAGCACTAGCTGGTATAATGGCGATGGTTGTGTCAACGGTAGCTCGAGCAACAATATCAGGATGTGCAGAATAGGGCTGGTGTCTTCGTGCCTTCACTTTAGGCTTTGGATTGGCCCCTCCATCAAGAGAGAGAGGAGGAACCTTGGGAAGTGTACCACCGGCAGTAGAGCTTGCCATTGTTGACGATCTTCGATCCCGCCGTCTTGCAGTACTAGTATCGTTAGGAGCACCATAAATCGGACTGGTCGGGAGAGAGGGTGGCTCATCGTGATGGCTATGGCCAAATTCAAATCCAGCGCTAGAAGGGAAACGCTGATGTTGATATCCCATACCAGGAGTACTAGATTCCGTATCATCATCTTGGGTGTATCTTAATTTAACGTCTTCTGTAAAAAGAGACAAGATTGAAAAAAGTGAAGACATCGGGGCACCGTTTTTCACTTCAGTCAATAGCTGATATCCTTGATGTCCACTTCCCAAATTTTGATCCTCATCAGTATCTGAAGAGCCCTTCGGGTTGAATCCTGTCGCCTCCGAGTCAGATTCGCGGCCTTCTCTGGAAGACTTGACAAAGATTTCGACCAGCCCATCTACGACTAAGCAGAAGCCCTTTTCCTCCTCTAAATTTAAAGTCTCTCCTGCGATAAGTTTCCTTGTCTGCATACTACGTGTGAGCTCATGGAACACCGGCCTTTCCAAATACCCAAACACTTTGATTGCGCTCAGGAACTCGTCGAGATAATTAGAGAAGCCTGACTTCGATCCTTCTTCCTGAGTATCCGGATATAGGTCTATCTGGGGCTCCTTTCGCTGGGGTTCCGGCGGAAGACGGGCGTACATGTTCATAAATCTGTACCGGATGAACCAACTTATTGTGGAAACAAACGCGACCGTAATGAGCATACTAGGAGGAAATCAGCGAATTGTCTCCTATTTACAGTAACGAACACACGTACAGAGTGGTTGCGTTCATGGTGACTGTTAAACTCGTGGAGAACAGGGTAAATAAGAAGGTGGGCATAGTGATCGTGGTGAAGGTAATCAACCAGTAGAGCACGCCGGGTACCACCTGGATTAAGTACAGAGTCATCCGTCCAAAAGTTCCGATCCACGATGAGGAGACGTTGGTGTCCGGCAGGGCCGTGGTGGTGGCCAGAGCCAATGGCGGGGATGAAGCTGTACTCATGTTTCCTGGCAAGCTTGTGAAGCTCCAAGCTGGCGGGACGTAGAAATGGATCGGAGGCAGAGAATGCCGTGGCGTAGGGCGTAAAGTTTGCGGTAGGGAGGCTGCAGAGCCGTCCAACGTGTAGACAGCTCAGCCTTTGATAGGTACGAGCACCGGTATGTGATGCATTTGGCAGCCGTCTAAATCGGTGGTGTTGCTGGCTCGGTGGTCATATTCTGAGCTTGAGTGCAGATCAGAAGATCCCGCTTGGAATGAGTGAATGACGTCCGGAACCCCTGCCAAAGTCGGGAAGTGCCCGCCGAGCCGATGCGCAGAGGGCGCCTAACCGAATCCGCACATATAATTGTAAGGAAGTAGAAATGAGAGAGTCTGCTATTTCTATGTTCTCTCCCATTTGCACGCTCATTGTGTCAGATACTGAGAGAGAATTGAGGTCAAAAGACGGCAGGAAAAGACCAATTAGTGCCATGAACCTGGAATGGAAGTGAAATATGAGTGCACTTTGAGAATTCTTAAATTCTGGTGAATTCATGTCATGAATGGAGGTAAAAGATGTGGCCCCTGCGCCCGTGCCCGCACTAAGGCCCGATGTGGAATGCCACCACAAATATCTCGGGGCCAGGCAAAGAGTCATCTGAAAGAGCGCAAACATAAACTCGCCAGACCTCCACTTCTGCCCGCCAAACCTCGAGCAACACCATCAGAATTACTGCGCCATTCCAGTTACGAAATCAGCAACGAAGCGCCCGCAGATTTTTCACAATTGACACGCGCCTTGCTGCGCTGCAACCGCAAAGATGTCTCTAACAAATTGCCGATTTTACGAGGAGAAGTACCCTGAGATTGATAGTTTTGTGATGGTGAACGTGAAGCAGGTATGTTTTTAGTTCGTGCAGGCGGAATTGAATGCCCAGAAGCTCACCATGATCCCTACTCTAGATCGCAGAAATGGGAGCCTATGTCAAACTTCTTGAATATGACAACATCGACGGCATGATCCTGCTTTCCGAATTATCGAGACGTCGTATCAGAAGTATTCAGAAGCTCATTCGAGTTGGGCGCAATGAGGTGGTTGTGGTACTGAGAGTGGACAAAGAGAAAGGTAGGGCTGCGCTGGACCCCGCAGTATATTATCGATAACGAATAAATATTGACGAGGCGCAAAATAGGATATATCGATCTCTCGAAACGACGTGTCTCGCCAGAGGATATTATCAAGTGTGAGGAAAGATACAACAAGAGCAAGATGGTACATTCGATTATGCGACATGTGGCCGAAAAGACACAACATCCCATTGAGGACCTCTACGAGCGAATTGGTTGGCCACTGAACAAGAAATACGGACACGCGGTAGATGCCTTCAAGCTTTCAATAACGTGAGATCATCTGGGGATAAATATGGATTTGTGTTAATTGTCTATAGCAATACCGACGTCTGGCAAGACATATCATTCCCAAATGACGTGGTGGCCGACGAGTTGAAGGCCTACATTGGAAAGCGTCTTACACCACAACCCACAAAGGTCCGGGCGGATGTTGAGGTTACATGTTTTGGTTACGAGGGCATTGATGCTGTAAAGACCGCACTTCGAACCGCAGAGGCCCGAAACACGCCAGATAACCAAGTCAAAGTCAAGCTCGTCTCCCCACCCTTATATGTCCTCACAAGTACGTGCTTGGAAAAGTCGGTCGGCATTCAGACTTTAGAAGCCTCCATAATCGACATTCGAAAAAACATTGAAGCGGCTGGGGGAAATTGTATTGTTAAGATGGAGCCAAAGGCTGTTACGGAGAATGATGACGCTGAGCTGCAGGCTTTGATGGAGAAGAGAGAGAGGGAGAACGCCGAAGTCAGTGGAGACGAAAGCATGTCCGAATCTGACGAAGCCGTCGAGGTTATGTAAATGCGTTGAGGCAGTTTGGGGGTAATCAAAAGCATCCTGGGGAGATTTGCATTGCGGGCGCAGCCATAGAGCCACGAATGCCGGCCACCTTGCCTTGAGCGAAATTTCACGAAAGTTTAACTCGCCACCTATTTAGGACTCGGCCTAGTAGGCTCAAAAATCAATGATAAATGTTACTTATTAATTCCAGCTGCTAAAATATGCAAGTGATTAGGAATTCGGTTCCTCTATACTGGTTATTGAGAGGGAGATTCGCTCCATTGCTCATTCTCCTTAAGCAGGCAATGTTGCAAACTATCCCGTCTTCTATATCTTCATCTTTTCAAAATTATATCCGTCCCACTTTCTATATTTAGAGGTTCTACTGTGCCACGAGTTCACAACCTTAAGTCGCACGAACTTTGCGGGATTAGAGGGACAAGGCTGCCATAAACGGGCAAGGCTACTCGAGCATCTACATCCCTGTCAATTTTGATCAGCTCAACAGCAACGACATACCATCAAGCAACATTCGGGTTTGGGCCAGTACGGCCATGAATCGTTTCACATCTGGTTTTCGCAGGATATCAACATCAGGCCCTTTCCTGCGCAGATCTGGATACTACCTCCTCATTTTTGCGACCTGGGTACCGGTTCTGGGTTTCTTCAATCAGAATGTCGGAGAGCTGACCTGGATCAACGGGGCATCCATGTACCCTTACCTCAACACGAGTTACAATGAAAGCCGGTCTAAGGATATTTGCTGGGTGAACAAGTGGAAATCATGGAGCAACCTGGAGAGGGGAATGTTGGTTTCTTTCTGGTAAGCCAGAGTTGGATAGCCGCATCTTGGGGGGTTTTTCTAACGCAGCGACAGGAGTCCACATCATCCGGAAGTCCTTGCAATAAAACGAATCATAGCTGTAGAGGGCGACGTGGTGTACACGCGCGCACCATATCCTCATCCAATTGCAGATATACCTGCTGGCCATGTTTGGGTGGAAGGAGACAACCAAGATCGGCACAAAACTTTGGATAGTAACTACTACGGTCCTATTCCTGTTAATCTGATACAAGGAAAAGTCACCCGAGTCTTATGGCCTTGGGCAAGCTCGGGGCCGATTCGATGGTGGGAGTTCAAGGGGAGAACGAAGGTTGTGAAAGGGAAGAGAGAGAATGCTCAGCAATGGGCTTAAGAGGGCTACATCATGAAGGGGATTGGGTGATAGCCGTCGGCACTTGTGGGCGTGATATGTATTAGCAAAACGGCTTCGTTTGCTAAGTTAAGCATTTTCAAACGCCGTTGGCGGGAAGAGCCGTACGGGGAGTCTAAGGACTTAGTGCATCCTGATAAAGGTACGCATCTTTACAAAGTATGGTACTCAGATACTAGGTAACTGAGAAAGAGCTCAGAAACGAGATTTTCGACTCTGCGGTGTCAACTCATTAAGTAGACAGACAGCCTTCAAATATACGGTAGATTTTTATTATGTGTGTTCCGTATGTCTCTCGTAGGAAGCCTTACAAATAGACTACATCTTTGACGTGGAAGCGTGAAGCGACGCAACAAGAATACTAAAATGCTGTTTATGAAACCCAATGCTCAATAGGTAAGCTACTAGACTTATTAACTACCTATCAAAAGTTGACCGGAGTTTACCCGAGGGCTATTGCTTGCTAGCCTTGTCACTGACCTCTGACCTCGGCGCCACTTTATCTCAGCCTTGCCTGTCGCCAGGCTTTCGCTTGGCGCTCAAAAAATTCCCCTTCCAACTCCATCACATCTGCGACTTCCCCCGCCATTCCTTTGCATTTCTACCCTACAGACCACGACGGGGCACCCGCAAATAATTGAGGAAGGGCCATGTCCCTGACCTCTGTGTTCAATCTTTTCTCCTCAAAACAAACGAATCGGAAGCAAGATCGCAACGAGTTGGGATTTGTTGACGATGGAGCGCCAGGGAGCAGACAGACAGCTATTGATATTCAATTGGGAGCAACGAGGGTCCGACCGGAAAACATGGCATCGCAAGCGATTGAGGAGGAGGATAGACCGCCTTACTTAAATGTAAGACATCTGCCCAACTGCTAGAGCTCAATGCTGATTTGTAAAGTGCATGATTGCTGGAGGACTGGGTGGTACTACTGGCGACCTTCTTATGCACTCTTTGGATACAGTCAAAACGCGGCAGCAGGGCGATCCGCATTTACCGCCGAAATATACAACAATGACGTCTTCTTATACTACCATTTTTCGCCAGGAGGGTATTAGACGAGGGTTATATGGGGGGTGGCTACCAGCTATGTTGGGATCCTTCCCTGGAACTGTCATTTTCTTTGGCACATATGAATACAGCAAACGGCATATGATTGACTATGGGATCAATCCTCAGCTTGCCTACCTTGCAAGTGGTACGAAACATATCTCCTGGCGATGAAATGGCTTTTAGCTTACACTCAACAGGATTTGTGGCAGATGGTGCCGCTTCATTCGTGTATGTGCCGTCTGAAGTACTCAAAACAAGATTGCAACTCCAGGGCCGTTACAACAACCCATATTTCCAGTCCGGCTACAACTACAGAGGTTTCTCCCACGCTGCCCGTACAATATATCGCCAGGAAGGGTGGATGGCCTTTTTCAACGGATACAAGGCCACCATTTTTCGAGACCTTCCATTTTCAGCCTTGCAATTTACATTTTACGAGCAGGGGCAAACCTGGGCGCGACAATGGAAGAAGAGTAGGGATATTGGTCTCTCGCTAGAACTCCTCACTGGAGCAGCGGCAGGTGGGCTAGCTGGAGTAATTACATGCCCGCTCGATGTTGTAAAAACAAGGATTCAAACCCAAGTCAGCCCGGACTCCCAGCCGGCTGTTAAACGCTCGCCGCCAAATCGAACGGCAAAACCCCCTAAGAAATCTGGTTCTGCATCCACCACTCGAACACAAATTCGATCAATCTCAACTTCGTCTCCTTCAACACATTTACCCCGGCCAGGTTCAATTAACCTTGACACTTCCTCCATATTTACTGGTTTAAAGGTTATTTACAAAACCGAAGGTGTTCCTGGATGGTTCCGAGGAGTAGGACCTCGATTTGTGTGGACCAGTATTCAGAGCGGATGCATGTTATTCTTGTACCAATCGATATTAAAACGATTGACAATTTGGGATCCTACAGATGATCCGGAAGTAGGTGGATAATCCATGGATAACAATGGATGTGTAAAGGATTTGGAGGCTTGGGGGACGCTTGGGAATGGATTGTAGGTATAATGTTCAAGTACAACAACATCATATGGGCGGCGTTAGTACTGCAGGCATCGGGAGCTTGCATAAATAGACAATAGATCTTCACTTTTCGACTGTTCTCCTATTCCTACGTATTCGTGTTGAAAAGGGATAGAACACTATTTCGATGGTTTAGCTTAGAATAGTAGACTCTCCTTATGCATGGAAAAAAGAGAATCAAGCGAGTATCAACAATTATTTAAATTATTTAAGAGCGGGTTTATGCAGACATTTAGATCATAACCTCCGTCAGAATTCTTTGGGACATGGGTCCCTTCGCGTTCTTATGCGCCACTATTCCGCTTATGTAATCAACCATTTCATGATGGTTCGACGTCCCGAATCGTGCAACAAACTCTTTTTTTTTCACACAGAGCCATTGGTCCTGCCGCGAGGCCAAACCGACAATTCCAGATGATGGCATAGCTACGATGGCAATGCTATACTCGATATGCCCACGACTCTCCCTGTGCCCTCGAAAGGTGCACTTCGAACTCTGCGCAATCTCGCATTGGGAACTTCCTGCACTATTGCCTTGAGCGTTGGCGTGTTTACTGAAGATCGTCGACGCCGCATACACGTAGTACGCAAATTACAAGAAAATGCACGAAAAATCAAATCTGCAAAGAGAGCGTACCATGGCGATGGGTTGGCATTGATAGACGCTGTCGAAAGCCCTGGCGACGGGTTTGGAGTTGGAATAGCGCTCACGGGAGATCGAGCTTTGAAGAGGTTGACGAAGGAGACCAATCGCGCTATACAGGATGCTCCTAAGGAGCATGTGTCCGAGAAAAACCAAGAGGGCATACCAGCGGAGGATGGCCAGGCGAAGACGACAATCTCCAAAGTTCCGGTGGCCACGGCCAGAAGCAGAGACCGGGACCGTACAATGCCATACATGGCTAATCACATTTCTGGGAGGGATATGGAAGCTACATGGGATACTGGTGTTGCGGAGGAGTCTAAAGCTCCTCTTGGGAGGCACTTCAACAAAATTGCACCTCCTCAAAGTATACCTACTGGTCAAGAACCAGGTATTATATCAACGCACAGCTCCTTCCACATCTACCCACGCCAAAAAACTCTCGCCCAGGATCATAGAGGATTTACGGCTCCTGAATCTGAAGTCAAAGGGGGGCTATTGATTGGCCGGGATGCTGAGCTTGCTAGGACCGTCGGAGAGCTTCTACAGGATAACGAGAATGGACTGAATGTTGAAAATGCTGCTCTCCAATTCATAAATTCCTTTGAAGAGGGTTTATTCCAGCGCTTATCACCTACACTCAGAGATACTGCTGTTCATATTTCGAATGTCTGCGTGGCCCATGGAAAATTCGAAATCGCAGAAAAGATATTACATACTGTTGTCCGATTTTCCGATCCTATGGACTATGCCCAATTTCTACAACTTTCTCCATTTGAGATTATAAACAACTTGCTTAAGAGCAGGGCAAATGAACAGTCACGTCAATCAGCAATCCAAAAACTGATGCAAGCCTCATCCATATATCTCAAAGTTCCTCAAGATCCGGCGCTTGATACTCGAGTTGGCGACAAGCTAATCAACGAAAGCGCTTACGGGAAAAAGTATGGTCTCACCCACAAGATCTTCAACCACGCCTACCCCAACGGACTTCCCGACTCGAAGCCTCAGATATGGCTTGCTGTCGTACTGGCAGAAAGTGCCTTAGGCAATCACCTTCAGGCTCTTGCTCTTTTCAAGCGATTCAAACAAGTCTGCTCGTCACATGTTGTGGAGGAACTTAGTGTCACGATAATGGTTAAGCAGCTCGTCAACCATTTGCTCGAGAGTAAAGAGGCGGACGTGGCTGAGGAGATATTGGGTGTTTATTCGGACTTGGCTGAGGAAAATGGATTTGTTCTTTCGACTACCCCTATTCTGAGTCTTCTCGGCTTTGTGTGGAGGTCGACGAGAGATATAAAACAAACAAGGGATCTTTTTGAGCGTTTGGAACCCTTCGCTCAGCGCGCGCAACATCCGCAGGCTCTCTACTCTGCCATCATACAGTTCTGTGTTGAGGCAAATCTAGAAGATGCTGCTCAGGCTTATCTTACACAACTGCTGACTTTCTACGAGTTGTCACAATCCGATGTACGCATTTATGGTCACTTTGCACTAGCTAAAGCTAAGCGAAAGGATTGGGATGGCGCGAAAGAAGATTTCCTCAACATGGGCCAGCTTTGTCCTGATTTCAAGAAGGAATTTACCGGCTCGTTCGCGCCAGTACTCAAGCTATTTCTCGAATACCATTCCATTTCCGAGGCAGAGGATTTTGTAGGAACTTTCATACACCGCGATTTATTATTGATGACAGACACCATATCCAACCTTATGATTAATGCCTATGGCAAAGCCAGAGAGCTCGATTCAATGGTTCGGTGGATCGATTTGGCAAGGTCCGTTGGGTGCCTTGTCGATGCCGTCTCGTGCAATCTTCTGTTCAAAAATTGCTCCGCCCACTGGAATTTCAGCTTCGAGGAAGCTGTTAGTCTTTTCAAAACGATTTACAGCGACAAATGGGCGCGAAAGAATTTGACCAACGATTTCACTTGGCGGCAGTTCGCCCACCTTGCTAGGAAAAACTGCCCAGATAGCGAAATCTATAGCCAGAGATTACTTATTTTGAAACGCATTGGGGCTAGTCAGCACTCTTTCAAACCCGGGGAAGTGTATAGCGACAAGGTGACAACTTCGCACGAAGGTGAAACACTCCCACCGTGGATCTGGGAAGAAGACGGTGCACCGAGGCCCAAAGATATAGCTGCGGCGGTGACAGCGTCTCTGCAACTTGGTGATCTTGAAAAAGCCGAGAAAATCATTAAAGATGCGCAAGATCGTGGGATAAACGTCAAATATGCCGTGGCAAACCTTCTGGTACACCAAATTACCTCGCTAGAAAACATACATGCTTTGGATTTGCGAGCTCGTGCACAACAGACAATCTCATCGTTACAAAATCTTGGTATTGATATTCATCAATCCGTTTTGACTCAGACAATGAGCTTGCTATCGAAAAAAGGCCGCTTTGATCTAGTCTTGGATTTCTGGACTACGATGTCTCGTCAGTTGCTTATTCCATTATCCGGTATAGGACTCGAAGCGCTTACGGTTATTGCGGAAGCCTATATCAAAACTTGGAATTCGGACGGCCTCAACTGGGTCTCACAAGTACTTGTCAAGGCCAGTCACCTCACTCCCGATCATCGTTTTTATATCATGGTCAAGAAAAATCAGAGTGAAATGAAGAGACAGCATCGGTTCGAGGGAAAATCCGATGCGCAGGAAGCGTTTTTGTTTAAATTAGCAGAACTCAAAGAGACAGTCAGGGGGCTTCGGGCGCATGAAACTTGGTTAGAAAAGCCTAGGTTAGGCCAGGTGATTAAGGTAATAGTCCAAAATGCCGAAAAGGACTCGAAATCGCGATTCAAGTCGCCCCATAGCACTCAGTGAGCCAGAGGAAGCTGTGCTTGAAAGTCGACCAAGTAGGACTTGCAGCATGGCATAAATTGATTTGTACTGATAGGGGCTAGTGTTTGTATAGTTATGTATACATAATATAAAGATCATGTTCAAAAAAAAAGACGAAATGAAGTCTTTGCGATATCAAAAGTGTCATTCGGAAGCAGGATTACGTGCTAAAGTTACCTATGCAGTGAGGCTAGGTCTAATCGAAATGTACCAACTATCTAAGCCGCAGCTGGAATATGAAAGAAAATTAAATCGGGAAATAGGTACCGTATGCATGTATAAAAGTATTTCTTGTGCAATACACAACTGTGTTGGCTGTAGCAAGCGAAGCACTTATTCTATCATATTCGTTGTTTACTGTACGACCCACTTTTATTTTCTGCGCGCCGCTTTTTGGAGACCGAGTAGAATTCCATCGCAGCTGCAAAAAAACCAAATCTCTCTTTAGACGTCGCCCAATGTGCTCACTTGCGCTATGTCGATTGTTGCAGAGTAGGTTCTTCTTAACGTTTCCGCACGCGGTCCCACTGACCTTTTCGCAGCCGGGTTCGTCGCGTCGACGGCCAAATAGACCTCGTCCAGCTGATCCCCCGCCCAACTCACGATGATCACCATGGCGAGAGCCACTTCACGACCGAAATCCACAAGGTCTCGCCCTCACCACGAATCGTCGAGCTTCAGGCCATAATCAAGGCATTATCGACGACATCGTCCTCCAGTCCCCTTCTGCCATCCCATCGGATTTCGACTCTGCTTCAGAGGGCGTCTCTGACTGAGGTCGAGGTTGAGCGCGATGGGGAGGTGGAGGAACCCACAAACAGATATGAAGGGGAGTTGGAATGGATTTTGGTCAGCAAAGCTACGGTGCAGACCTATGGCCTGCTACTGAATACTCTGCTGGAGCAAACGATTCCTCTAAATGATGATATATGGTATTGGGATGAAGTACTAGGGTCCTATGCGTATTCTAGTCTCTATACAATACAGACCTCTCCGCTGAGGTTCTTTGCCTGGTCCAAGGATATCTACAGAGACACGAGAAACAGGATAGCTCAGATTCGTCAATCTCCCGAGGATGGTGGAGATGGCGTGTCCACACAAGAACTTGGAGCTACCTTGACGAGCCAGTGGAAGCAATTCTATGCACATGTTCGGACTAGCATACAAGAAAGATCAGTCATGGATATCCAGAGGCGCATTGTATCCCCCCTCGCCCTATGTCGTGCGGAGGCAAGGCATAATCAGTCGCGACTGAGAAGGCTGCGCGAGATGGGTGCTAGTGGGATTGGTGTTCTTATGGATGAGGGCCTTAGTTTGGATATCAATGACGAAAATAACGAGCTCGCGAAAGTGGAGGAGAATGATAGCCATGAGTGGAAAATGGTTGTGGAGCGGAGTATCGCACTGATGGACAACGTTCTTCAGAATGTGACTGCGTTGGAGACAGGCGTCTCGGATTTCGAAGATACAGTATTTGCCAGCGTCGACGACGATCCCGAGATTTCATCTGAAGGGATTGAGGGATCTGAGGCTACGAGGCCAGCGAAATTAGCTCGTCGATTGAACTACATTCTCCAGAATCATGTTCCAAATCATATATCTGCCTCGCACCAGCTGGTATCTAAATATGGACGACCTTCGAAACTAATCCGATACTGGCTACCCGCCAGCGTACTCATGCTCTCTTCTACTACGATACTTCGGATTCTGGTGAATAGGAAGACAGAAATTATTACGTCAATCAGAGACCTGGGCGCCACTTTACGGGATTTCTGGCTGAACTGGGTTGTAGAGCCAACAAAAAAGGTGGTCAGTACGATACGGCACGACGGGAATGGCGAAATTGCTATTATGAGCAAAGATAGCTTGAGAGGTGACCGAGATAGCCTTGAGCGAATGGTCGTTGACTTTGCAATCGACAGTTCTCAAAATACCGGCCCCCTGAGCGAGGCTCAGATAACAGAAATTAGAGCAAAAGTACAGGAAGGTGATCTTACACCCGTTCTCCTTGCATATGAAAAGGATCTTCGGCAACCTTTCAAGGGTACTGTTCGAGGTGATCTCATCCGAACCCTTTTAATCCAGATTCAAAAGACCAAAGTGGATGTTGAAGTTGCACTCAGCGGAATAGACTCTTTGCTGAAAAGTCAAGAGTTGGTATTTGGCTTCGTCGGTCTTACACCAGGCATCATGGTCTGCTTTGCGGCATTCCGTTATCTTGGGGGCGTCTTTGGAAACAGGAGAGGATCGGAGAAGGGTCGGAGAGCAGGCCAGACGGTTCGTGTCCTTCGAAATATCGACCGAATCCTGACTCTCGCCACTCCAACGCAAAACAACATTCTTTCGTACAAAGATCATGGACTTCTCTTGTGTGAGATCCATGTCTTGCGGCAACGGGCAACTAAACTATTCCCTGGTGAGATTGAGAGGGAGTTCCTGGAAGACGTTGCCGACCTATGTAATATCAACACCGGAATTCAACAACAGCTGAAGGTTCTCGACCGCATTAGATGGGGTTATTCAAAATGGCTTAGATAGGTGTGCAGGGCAACCTTGAAACGAAAATTGTTCTCGGAAGTAAAAATACAAATACTGAATGATCTCTCAACTTTAGTACTCTTTCCACTTCCCATTCTTCAGATTGAACAATCATTTTAACATTTAGAGAAGTACGCAAGTAGAGGCCATGTAAGTTCAAAGTAGCTTTTTCCGGGTTCTTTTGTCCGTAATGAAAAAGGGGTACAATACCGGTAGTTGCCGGTAGAGGTAGGTATATTGACGACACCAAATTACTGGTGGTAAACAAATAGGCTAGCAATGTTCTCTTGATCTCACGCACCATCAAATCATTGGCCAGAGTTCCTTTCCTCTTGTGGAAGCTTGCATATGTTGGGGGGACCACAAGCCAGGCTCGCAAGTACCGTAGTAAACTACAAACCCAACCTTACTCTCCAATATTGATCTTGATTCTATTTTCGAGTCTGCTATAATGAAGCTCAAAATGGGAGAGGTATTGAAGACGGGAAAACTCTCTATTCTAGCCTTAATTCTCTTCAATGTTTTGACCCAATGAGTATTACAGTACAACGGGAGAGAAGGGGTGGGCTTGTAAACCAATTAATCCGGCTCCGGTCCTGCCTGCCCTGCCGACTTTGGCGAGCGAGTCGACTGCGCCCAGTCGAAGGCTCGAAGCACTTCCAACGGCTTTCCCATTGACATCCCTCCTACTCTGAATTATATTGCGACTTCCTCGACAAAGAACCGCCCCAAGGACTTTTGCGGTATTCTGTTCATTACGCCATTACGCCATTTGTTCTAGACCAAATCTCCTGCAAACGCCGTCCACCGCCCAACCTCGACGCCCCAATCCCCCCCAAAGCCATCAACCCATCTCGACCCGCACCCCACGACGACGGCGGCCACCTTCAAGTCGCGCAGTTCGAGAGCTTCCCAAAGCTCGACGCTTCCTAAACACCCTGCAATTATCTCGCGCAGTCGACTTACTTCGACATGGCCGGGACGCGCAATTACGACTTCTTGGTATGGCCCAACCCGCCGGATACTGCTTCTCAATAGGTGACTGCTAACACATATCGCCCCGCAGATTAAGCTGTTGCTGATCGGCGACTCTGGAGTTGGCAAATCATGCTGTCTCCTACGATTCTCTGAGGATTCCTTCACGCCCTCGTTCATCACAACCATTGGCATCGACTTCAAGATCAGGACGATCGAGCTGGACGGCAAGAGAGTGAAGCTACAGATATGGGACACAGCTGGCCAGGAGCGATTCCGCACCATTACGACTGCATATTACAGAGGTGCCATGGGAATATTACTGGTCTATGATGTTACCGACGAGCGTTCCTTCAACAGTAGGTCCATCACATGGGGCGGGCGGGCTGACCGCACCCACTGCTTTGCACTACTAACTCGTATCTCTAGACATCAGAACTTGGTTCTCGAACGTTGAACAGCATGCTACAGAGGGTGTGAACAAGATCTTAATTGGCAACAAATGTGATTGGGAAGACAAGCGTGTTGTGTCGACAGAGAGAGGTCAGCAGCTAGCAGACGAGCTTGGCATACCATTCCTTGAGGTCTCGGCGAAGAGCAATATCAATGTTGAAAAGGCATTTTACAGCCTGGCAGCGGACATCAAGAAGCGGATCATCGACACGGCGAAAACAGACCAGGCGGCTTCTCAAGGCGTGGACGTCGGAGCACAAGGAAGTGGAAATGGATTAGGGGGCAAGTGCTGCTAAATAATTGGCGCGTGGATGGAGCGGAGTTGTTTTCGTTATGTTTGTTTAAGAGCAGATTATGGGCGGAGTTTGGTCATATCATACGGTATTACAAATTCAAGGCATGCTTTCTTGCCGGATCACTTTTGACGATAAGGGATTGCGGAGATATTATGAGCTATGGCTTGAATGGAATAAGACCTGTGAAGGGATATCCACTTTGGAATTACCACAATATTTCTGCATTGACTATTTGAGGTGGCTCGTCACCTACCATGTTACTCTTCCGTTGTGAAGGAAAGGGGCGACGGTGCCACTCCCTAGCAAATCTTCGAGCTTCATGACGGTCCTTGAAAGATACAACATATCTACTCGGTTTCGGGAATCCTTTGGTAGTGCCAAGCCTATCCTCCCTTCGCTGTTCAGGGGAATTGTTTCCTAGTGATGCAATGCCATTAGTACCACCAGCCAGCTCCCAATGTAGATTTCTCTTTCGGCCATCCTCTACTATAGCATCCTTTAACTCTTGCCAATTAAAAACTCCAGAATCCGGATACAATAGTACCATATCTTCCGCCTTGCTTTTACTATTGCTTCTTGCAATCGCTGCCGGGCCTCCATCAGCAAGGAGTCGTTGTACGCTCGGCCTATATGGCCTATGTACCTGCGTTAGGCGCAGTTTTGTGAACGGCGGCACGAGGGAGAGTCCTTTAATCATAGTCTGCAAGTCCTCTCCATCCTTCAGGAACCCTGGGGGTAACGGATACCCCGCAATTGCTGTTTGCCCAAAAGTGCTACTGGCCGTGGCCAGCCGGTGGAGTCGATACATACTGTCGAGATATGCCTGCGCGCTTGCATCACTAGAAAAGAGGATGAAGTAGTGGTGGAGGGGTTGCAATGTGTGGTTGTCTCGGGCAGGAATCACTGTAGGTGTTAGTCTTTTCGCCATGTATCGCTGAAGTACGTAAGGCAAATATATACCTTTGAGAATCCCACTCGTCCAACCCTCGATATGGTTCCCCTTTGGTCCTAATCGAAAGAAGTCACTCTCCTCGAGCGAGTTCATTGCACAGCTCAGCACTAGAATACTAGCATTCTGCCGCAGTCTGCTATCCGGGTCTCCATCGTCATTCTCATCTTGCCATACACTAGCCTGAGACTCGCGAATATCCTTCGATGGTGATGAAGGTGCACTGCTCTTTCCTGGTATAGTTCTCGACCACTTGCTCTTTTCTGCAGCCCTTTTCGCCCGCTCAGCAGCTTCTTTTTCCTCTTCCAACTTCAAGACCTCGCTGTCGGGGGCATCCTTCCACGTAAACGTTGGCAGTTTTTCGAGGTTCGTCTCACCCTTGGCCCATCTTGCCCTAGATTTCGTGTTCTTGTTCTCAGGGAAGAGCTCATCGAACAACGAGGCTCGGGCGGCGTTGCTTCTCCCGCCTGGAATGTCGGATTTGTGGGCGCGTTGCTGTACTGCAAGGGCGAGTCGTTGCGCGCCCCATGCCGGTAGTAGAAACTGCGGAGGCAGTGATCGCGTCAAAAGCATCAATGCCGCTCAATCAAGTCCGCATCGATAGATCAATTGGTGGGTTGTTGGAGTTGGAGAGAGCTGGAGCTGGTGCTTGAGCTCGAGCTGTCCAAACCGGGAGAGGCTTTGGCGGTTTTGGCGGGATCCCGGGGGTGCGGGTGCGGTTCCTGGGCCGAAAAATGATTTTTTGTTCGTCCCGTTCCGTGCACAAAAAGTGCAACGCGCACCAAACATGCACACCCGCTTTCGCAAACCCAACTCACCATGTCGAATGTCCGAAACGTTATCAGGGAAAGGCTGAAGACCTTGGAAGTCAAGATTCGCCCTTTTTCCAACCAAAATAGCCAGGAACGAGCAGATCAAAAAGGCGCGTCACGTGTGCATCTTTCGAAGGAAGCACTTTTTGACTTGAAGCTCGAGCCCGGTCAAGCATGTTACTTATGGAAAAAGGACGAGGAGAATGAACCGAAGAGAGAGGCTATCGCGTGGCTGGCAGCCGAGAAGAGTCTCGGGAAAAAGGCGTTGCAAATGACCAGGACTTTCCAGGAGCTTTGTGGATTTAAATTGGCAGATGATTGCAATATTGGCGCCGCCCCGACTTTGCGAGCTGCAAGTTCGGTGGTATTGAGAGATGCTACTGCTGAGGAAAATGAGGACGTTCCTGAGTTGCTCGGCGAAGAAAAGCTCAATTTCGAATTCTATCTGAGAGAGAACCTCTGTAGGTGGATTTATCCTTCTTTTCTAGCATTGATTCCGCACGCTCTTTAACTCAGGCTTTGAATTTTGAGCTTGTAGAATGAAGAGTTTTCTTACCCGAAAAATACATTCTCAACTTGTATAATGGGCTTAGATTCTGAACTTCAAGTCTTTTCTCACGAGCCTACCCGAGCCTGTTACTTGCCCCTACCTACCACTGTCAAAATATTTGCTAGCGCAAAGCTGACAGATTCTAGTCCGGGCGGAGATAGTCTTTGCAGGCATGATACTCAAAGACATCTCATTCAGGGGTAATAAGCGAACTTTCGTTGTTGCGTCTGTCAATGGCAATTCTGTCGGCCAAGGACGCTACGAAGAAAGTTCTTCTGTCAAAATATCAAGCCCTATCGATACCATCATTGAGTCACAAACGAATGGGGTCAAGCCTATTCTACGAGTTGTCGACGTAGCTGGTATTGATCAGGCCCTCAAGAAACTCAACCGCTTTCTTGGAAACTTTGATCGCGAGTTCAAGTTTACATACGTACAGAGATCGTGTGCTGTTCTTCTACATGGTGGACACGGGACTGGAAAAACGCATCTCATCAACAAAGTTATTGGCACAAATTGGGGCAAGGTATTCCGCATACAGAGAAGTACAAGGGTCGCGGGAATTCGCTCAATATTCGAAGATGCCAAGGCAAATCAACCGTCTATCATCGTTATCGATGAGCTCGAGAAGATGGTTTCCAAGGATGATTCCGTGTCCGAGGATGTCACGGCTGTTCTTGGAGAGGAGTTGGATAATCTCACAACTGGATATTCTGTTTCTTTACCGCGAGTAGTAGTGCTTGCAGCAACTGTAGACATCGGAACCATACCTATGTCTTTACGAAAAAGCGGCAGGTTTTCGACCAATATTCTTCTACCAGTCCCGGACGCAACGGCTCGCAAAGCAATTCTCAAATCTCTGAATCTACCGATTTCTCCCGAGAAATACGAAGAGACGATACAACGACTAGGAGATAAAACGCATGCGTATACGGCAGAAGATCTAATTTCGTTGGTTTATGCTGCAGGCGATATTGCTGAGGAGAAGGCTGATAGAGATGGGCCGGAAGATGTACCGAAGAACGAGAATTACTATTTGCAGGATGAAGATATTGAGGAGGCGCTGTTGCTTGTAAGGCCGACTGCTATGCACGATATTACGTTAAGGCCACCATCGGTGAGATGGGACGAGATTGGTGGGCAGGAAACGGTGAAGAAGGAGCTGAGGAGAGCTGTAGAGACTCCTTTACTTGTAAGTCTTCTATTTTATTATTACCACATTAATTCTATTGGTCTGCGAAGCAGGCAGTTTGGCTTGACTAATTCCCTTCTAGTATCCCGAACGTATGGCCCGTCTTGGTGCCTCGGCGACCAAAGGCATCCTCCTCTACGGACCTCCTGGCTGTTCCAAAACTCTCTCCGCCCAGGCCATGGCCACCGAATCAGGCTTCAACTTCTTCGCAGTCAAAGGTGCTGAACTCCTCAACATGTATGTCGGCGAATCTGAACGAGCAGTACGAGATATTTTTGCACGAGCTCGTGCCGCAAGCCCAAGCGTTATCTTCTTCGACGAGATCGAGAGTATTGGGAGTAAACGCGAGGCAGGCGGCGGACGAAGCGGCGTCAATGTTCTCACTACCCTCCTCAACGAAATGGACGGTATCGAAACACTAAAAGGCGTAACCGTCCTCGCGGCAACCAACCAACCTCAAGTCCTCGATCTCGCACTCATCCGACCCGGTCGTTTCGACCAGCTGATCTACGTCCCACCTCCAGACTTCGCTGGCCGTGAAGCTATTTTCCGTGTCAGGCAACAAAAGATGGATTTCGCCGACGACGTTGATATCCAAGAGCTTGCACGTAAGACTGAGGGTCATAGTGGTGCGGAGATTGTGGGAATTTGTAGGAGCGCGTGTCAGGAGGTGATTGAGCGTTGTGAGATTGAGGGGAAGGAGTTGCAGGTTGGAATGAGCGACTTGCTGAGGGCGGTGGAGGGCGCGAAGAAGGGAATTGCGGTGGAGATGGTTAGGGGGTATGAGATTTGGGCTAGGGGGGCGAAGGAGTTTGTTTTTTAAAATGAGAAAAGGGGGCGCATTTCATGCTCAATAAGGAATGGGTCTCTGATATACAAATCTTTTCCGCTACGATCAAGCCTCCTGGGGCTAGGAAGTCTAGTGGCGCAAGAGGTAGTTCAATTCACAGAAAATACGAAATCCTCTCAGACATCTCTGATTCACTACCGGTACCACATTTCCCCCATCATTCCTCCCGTATTCGAGTAGAACTCCCATCCTTCTCAACGTGACTCCTTCCCTCAAGTTCTTCTCTTTATCCTCATTTTTCGCAGAGTACAAATTCTGGGGTTCGTTACATCGAGAACTGGTAACTGGTGAAAAAATCAATGCGCGGAAAGCCTATATTTCCGTGTGATATTCACGCGGATTTAGAACCATTTCTTGTCCTCTGAAGATCTCTTAAACATCTCCTTGTTCTTATCTGATTGCGAGAATAGAAGTACGAACCCAGGGGGGTTTCCTCTCATCGCAGGGTAACCAAGTTGTGATGGCGATTTGTAACAGGGTAAGCGAATGAGAATAGCACTTCATGAAATTTCCGGAAAGATTTATATCGAGGATGATAACAAGGTAAGTGAGTGTGAGAGACGATCACATCCGTCACTGGGCAAGTTACAATGAATAGCACTTAGCGAAATTCCCGAAATTTATTGTTGTTGTTGTTATTATTGTTATTATATTATTTACGTCAGAAGATTTAAACCTTAAAGCTCCCAGAGGCTACAGTGACGTGCTAAGCTAAGAATACGTACAAAATGTCTAGTTTCGCCCGTTTAATCATTCCCGAAAGCAATTCGATATAAGTGGTACTAATGGCCGATCCAATGATTCCCTTCTAATCCGTTTAAGGTGGGGTCGCATTCTTTTAAAGCAGGGTCTAAATATCCTGGCTGTAGACTTATCCTGTGAGGGTGCTACTCTTGGTGAGGGCGATTCCCGAAATTTTTCATCTCAGGGGTGATCACAGGGTAAGCGAGTTGTGATGGCGATTTGTAACAGGGTAGGCGAATGAGAATAGTACCTAGTGAAATTCCTGGAAATATTTATATCGAGAATGATAATAAGGTAAGTGAGTGCGAGAGAGACGATCGCGTAAGTGACTGGACAAGTTACATCGAATAGCACTTAGCGAAATCTCGAAATTTTTTTGTCGCGAGGCTTATCGCAGGGTAACCGAGTTGTGAGGGGGATCACCGGGTATCTGAGTTGTGAGAACCTCAACCGGGCAAGTTACTGAGAAAAGTGTGTGGTAAGATTCACGGGGGGGGGGTTGCAGAAATGAAAATTCTGCATGAAAATCGTGAATTTCACAAATTTCGATTATAATGGTAGGGAATAGGCGGTACCGTATCATGAAGTGGTTTCAATTATGTTCTGCTGATAACTGACTTCCCTACAGAGCCCCCTCTCGACGTAGTAATTGTAAGCGGGTGGCAACTCTCAGAACCCTCGTCTTATTCAAAGCCAGACTTTCATTAATGCGAGAAGCGTGCTCTTTCTCTCGACCTCCAACAAATTCACCATGCATTTGTCGCCTCTCCTTACGCGAACCCCTATTTTAGACAATCACAAACTCCCTGTTTCCAACCCCACCATAGGGATCCTTTGCGTCTTTCTCGTTATATATAAGGGATGAGTGGTTCTTTAGCCATACCGGGATTGGCATCGACCAATTCCCCATTCATCACGCCGTGGATGTAACACGCGCCGATCAACCTCATCTTACCAGGTAGATCTGTAGATTTTCTCAGCACCACTGGCACGCTAGACCCCCAAAGAAGACATATTCGATCACCTTCTCGCACATCCGGTGGAGCAATACCGATTCGCTTCGGGTTCGTTTCACCCTCGTTGTCTTTCGGCTTCTCTGAGACCACGATGAAAGTTTGGTTCCAGGTCACGGCTTGTCCTCGTCGGAGGAACTGGACTACGGGGCGGTTGAGATTGTGATCATTTTTGCCCTTATTCTTGTACCGGTTGTTCAGTGCCAAGGTGACTTCTTCCTCGGGTTTGCAAGTCGCAGTACGTCCTCTTCCGCCTGTTGTTTCTTCGGATGGCAGGTAGAATGAGTCTTCGCAACATCGTCGATACCCTAGTGTATCAAAATCTTAGAGTTAGTCCATTGGCGTAAATATTGGTGGGAGAGGATTCGCCTGTGCGAAAATGGAGGGAAAATAGGACTGCATTAAGACTTACATGCTGGAGCTGGGTTTCCTTGTGGTCCTCGATCACCAACTATTGTCCTCCACTTAAAGTAAAGGTCAGCATCTTCGTTGTGGTGCACAAATCGACAATCAGAAACTCACAAAAGCTTCCGTTATATTAGGAACACCTGTTTCGGTCCTTCGATGTTTCCCTAGTTTTCGATTTTCGTCCTCGTATTCCACATAATTCTCAGCGTCCCAAGCCATTTCGAGCCAGTCAAACGGGAGTATACCTCTGTTCTTGTGTTTGTCCTCACACTTGCTGATCCTTTGAACAACTCCAATGTCACGCCCAATCGAGCTGATGCGAAAGTAGTGGTTACTTATTGAGAAGTGCTGATGATAGTTGAACAAGATGCCACTCGTGGCCATGTAATTCTTTTTGCCCAGTTCTCCAATTAAATCGTCTGCATTAACTCGGTGAAAACGAATCTTTGGATTCCCCGGACTTGCTGCCTCGAACGCTTCTGTTTTCTTGAAGGAGCGACGGCTCATGCTGCCAATCCAACTTGGCAATAGAGGAGACTCTAGCTTTTTCTGTTCTGTGAGCTCAGGGGCCCACGGAGCACACAAGATGTCCAAAGATTTTGACTCTTCGACGACAAATTCAATAAATCTTCCGTAGACGACTCGAGTTGGCGTCTTGTAGATTCTTTCCTTTGAATCAGCCCCTTTTGTGAAGGCAACGTCTATCTTGAGAAGCCTCCTCTTAGCGTCGGTCATAGGGGACTGCATGAGACTTTGCGTATCATCCGAGTATTTGTATGTGTCTTTACCGAGAGCCAAAAGAGAGTATATGGCATCTCTCGGGTCAGAAACATCGTAAGCGGACAGAGTTGAGACGAGTGTTTCGATGGTCGCAAGGCGAATAAGATCGCCCCCTTTCTCTTTGTGAACCAGATGCGTGAGCAATTCGACCAGCTTCTGTGCACCGGGGGCATGTACTTGGATCTGATCATACTTCTTGACGCCCACGATTTGCTGTTTGGCTTTAGTCAACAGCCTCACTATTTCTTCGTTTTTCTCTGCAAGCAGCATAACTGCATCTGCAAAATCGCGCCAGTCGAGCAATTCGCTGCCAAAATAGAGCGTGGCTTTCCGTGCAAAGGATATCTCTTGAACTACCTGTACAAAACCATGTCTTAGTACGCGCTAGTCCCTAAAATGTTTGAAAGGAATCGCATTTAAATTCATTTGGAGTAGAAAATCCCGACTTTTCTTACCCATCGTCTTGAAAACCAGCTCCTGCGCATGAGGGCTAGGAAAGCATTCCATCTTCTCACATCTCCTTCTCGAGTCCCACCATCCATTCTGAGAATCGTCTTGACGAATGAAGTTACTAAATGGCTGTCGTTTTCCGGTCCCCCCAGATATACGCAAACTTCGGTGGCTTTTCGATAGATATCTTTCATGCGCTCCATTTGACTAGACTTCTCAACATCGTCGTTTTGGTTGATACATACAGCGTCTACCCACAGAAGACGACTTCCAAACTGCGTTCTTAAGCATCTCAAAGCGGCTTCCAAATTTGGTGTAACTTGCAACTGTGTCGAAGATTTGCGGTCCTCTGCAACCACTCTAAGAGATTTTCTGTCCGGTGATTTACCCCATTCCCACGATAGTGCTTCGTAGTTCCCAGTCCCCTCTAAACTTTTGATTAGAAGACGACAAGCTAGTGCGCTATTGCCGCTACCAATTTTTGCCGTGTCGTCGGAGCTAGGTATCTTACCCCAGGGAAGGAGTTCAAGCAGCCGGAATTGACCTGGTTGAAGTGGGCGCCATATCCTCGGATCGTTCACATCCTTCATCATTCCAATGTTGGAGTGCCGTTGTTGAAGCTGTTGAATGGTGCGGTGTTTGCTGAATAGGACTAGCGAGCAAAATAGTAGCGAGCAAAGGGAGGCGCAATATGCTAAATTATACTCCCAGGAAAATAAAGAAGGAGTATAATTATTCCGAGCTTTCTAGTGATAGAAAGAAGGAACCATCATGACAAGAGCTTGAAGGGACTCAAGGGCGAGAATTCCATGCTCGAGCGATGACTCTTTACCGAATAGCAAGCAACTTCGTGTACTAGATACTTCGAAACACGAACTTTCCTTACTTCCTTTATTTAAAACTAAAGAATAGCTCACTGTATGAAAGCACTTGCCTGCTGGTTCGCGAAACTTGGAAGTGACTGATAAAGACAGAACTGATCAAAAACTCAGCCCCATTTTCTACGCAAAAACGAAACCTCGCAGCCAAAATTTCGCAGAACATCCAAGAGAAAACTGTGGCTCATCCCATCTTCTCGAAAATTCATTACAAGACAAGCGAGCGCAAAGAAAATCCGTCCAACATCAGTCATCGATCACCTAGATTTTAATCCAAGACACGCACCTTTATCCATTCATTCCTACCAAATCAAAGCGCCTGGTGCTACAACAGTTCTTTGAACTCTAACGTGGAAAAGAAAATTCGAATCATCTGAAGACTAAGGTTCGGAAGAAGAAGAAAAGAGGAATTGAAGGAACAACCGAAGCGAAGGAAACGAGTGGCGTTTGAAAAGCGTTAAACTCGAGCCGAGGAAACCAGAGCATCGCCTGACTTCAAAACCAGCAGGATTGGTAGATCTGAATGGAAGGATCCAGGTTTTTTTTTGAAAAGTTGTTAGTTGAGAAGTGCAGAGAGTTTGAGCTGGCCTTTTTTTTGGGCGACTCCTCCACACTTCCGAATTTCCAACCCTTCATTCACTCTCAAAGCATAGCTTCCAATCGCAAGCCACCCATTACTCACCCCTCCCACAGAAGAAAAAGAAAAGAAGCACTAATTCGGCACTTCCCCAAGCCTCTCCGTTCCACCCGACCCGATACAGTTCTCGTCACTTCACAAGTACAAAACATCCAGGCGCCGAAAACATCCTCGCACAATCACGATCGATCTTCAGTAGCCGAAGTTAAACGCAGATCATCCACACCCGGTAATGTTCGCACCAATTCAGCCTCAGCAACTGATTACTTTTTCCGACGTTTGGAACGCCGATGTTGAAAATGATATGTCGATATGAACTGGACAAGGGGGAAGAAGATACGAGAAAAGAAGCTCGCATCCTAAATTCACTCGATATCGCTATGATATTCGAGAAAGGGTTGCGAGTCGAATTTGGAGCCAATATCGAAAGTCTTCGCGCTCTCGTTACCTCGCGAACCAAATCTCGCAACCGCAAAACAACACAACGCTTTCCAACAAGAGCCCCCAAAAAAATCCGCAGAGCAAAAAAAAAACAAAAGGTTCAGCCCGAAGTCGAGTGCTTACATCCTTGTCGTGATCCGCCGAAATCGTCTCGCGTTGACGTTTTTTCGTCCTCGTGGTTGTTGATCCTCCAAGCCCGCGAACTTTGACCCGAACCCCTTACCCAAGTGGCACGCCCATTCGCTCCTTTCTGACAACCAACTTTAAAATTTGAAATTATAAAGCACTCAAAGAAGTGGGTCCCGGGAGTGTAGGTGGGTATTTGCCATTGTAGGTGGTGAATAGAGATTTTGTCCGCATGACCTGCCATAGAATAGCCGTTGCTTTGGGGGGAGTTAAATACTGCGAGGATAGTAGAGTGAGTGATGAGCTGCCCTGGATCTAGCGAATTATTACCGTAGGGTTTATCGTAAGCTTCCGTGGAATTCCTTCGCTCTTCGCGGCCAATCTATGTAACCATGGGTATTGTCTTCGTCGACGTCTCCACAGTGGCAAGACCTCAATTGGGAATTCCAAGATTTTGCAGCCAATTATAAACTGGCCAGCAGTATTCGTGCTCGAAAAGCACTATAAAGCGCTAGCATGAAATATACGTCGGAATTCCAACCAAGACTTCCACCTTCCTATCTCTCGGTCCCAAAGAAATCACACCAATCACACCAATCTATCGTTACGCTTCGTGGTCCTGGGTCTAGCTCAGGTACCGATAAGCCCCCGCGTCATGTGAAAGGGTTGATTTGTTCGTTAATTAGGGAACTTCAGCAGAAATTTATTCGATAATTTATTCCACATTCATTCGTAGGAACTAAGGTAGCACCTGCATGAATAACTCCACGAATAAATGGGTGTTCAGCAGGATATTTATTCGTGGCCATTATTCGCGGGATTTATTCGTCGAAAGGGGTATAGAGGCCGTAGCTAAGTGGCGGTAACGTTCGTAGTATCGTCTAACATCGTTAGGGACTCCATTTTTGGGGGAGTAGCATCGTTAGTTGCATTATTTAGGCCAGATTTATCACCGAATAAATCCTAAACACCGAATAAGGGGTTTATTCGTATGAATAAACCCATTATTCGCACGGTCCTCCAAAAACATTCATTCGTGATCAAAAAGACGCTTGCATCTTGATCAGGTAAAGTGCCTCTTTAGCCTCCCCACTTCCCGAATGAAAAGTCGAATAAATCGTCGAATAAATTTCTGCTGAAGTTCCCTATTCTCCGTAGTTGTGAACTTGTGCCAGCTGAGTAGTTATGTTGGTGCGTGGTCGCTGATCCGGTAGTTTCTGTGTATGGATTGTGCGAGAGAATTTGGATATCAAGGAGAATTTCAGAGGAACGAGAGGAAGGCACATAATATTGAAGATAGGAAATAGAGAAAGCCATTTTCGTCGTACTAATCACAAAATTTGCCACAACCAGTTGGTGAGACGGACAACGAAGCCACGATGCTCGATCCCAACCATGTTCGTGAAATGTGGGTATTGAAAACATATGACCATCGAAGCAATCATTAGCATTTAAGCTTAGCTATGTGTCGACCCCATACCCCTAATAAGCGTCCAATCCTTGAAAAACGACAAAGTATTGCAAATAAGCTCCAGCCATTTATAACTCCGTAGAACATTAAATTCGTATAAGCAAGTGACTAGCCACCCATCCTCGGGTAAAGAGAGCCCTACATAGCTCAAAGATTCCACCTGGCTACCACGAAAAGGCGGTTGTAAACCTGTGTAAATTGCAACGGCACATCCGATCCACGTATAACAAAGTTCGGACCTCGTTATCGCAGCGTGGCACTCACACGTCGAAAGTAGGTCGCCTAAAATCGCCAGTCTTAAAAATCGGCGGCTAAGTGCCAGGAATGAATTGGATGAATGAAAATGTGTTGGCGGTTACCAAGTGAAGATCGTATTGTGAAGTGGAGATGAGAGGTTGCAATATGATCTGCACGTGGGATACGGATGTAACCGTAAATTTCTTGCAGCGAATACATCCATGTAGGCGGCGATGCTAGTTCCCAAAGCCTGTAGCGAATTGTCAAGTCGGTCGATGAAAAGAAAATTTCCCCCAGAGTTCTATATTCCACAACGTCTATCTTGCAGTCGGACGGTTACCCACGTTTAATCTCATGCGCACTCTTCAGGGGTAATCTTGATATCCTGTCGCTAGAGATCTTATGCCGTAATCGGAACCTCATTTTTCTTTCCTACCAGACTCCAGCGAGTCTTCTTCTGCTTTTGATCCTGTGCAACAGCGGCAGAAGCGGCAACGGGTGTTTTGGTTGGTAGGGAGGCATGGTCAGAGAGTGGCGCCTCACCGAGTTTCCTGGTGGTACTTGTGTGCAGTCGGTCGAAGATGTCTCTTTCGGCGTAAACAATTGGCTGTGGGCGGTATGAGTTGCGGTTTGAGGAAGGCTCTACCGGAGCTTGACGATTTGAGCTCGATGCATGTGCAATTTCCAAGTTTTCGGAGGATGTTGTACTGTCGCCTGAGCTCTCTGCTGGCGAAGCATCTGCGCAAAGAGTCAGTGGTACGCTCAATCAACGTTACAAGAGAGTGAGAAAAGTCCTGTAGGTTACCTTTGCTGTGCAAGTTCGGGGCCAGAAGCGATGAGGCAATGCTTGGGCCGAGTCCAGAATCATGAGAATTGTGTCCATGCGCCTTTCTTTGCCGCTGAGGGTTCTCATTAGAGGGGTAGTAGTCGCCCGCAACACCGCGATCGAGCCAGGTTGGGTTGTAGCTATTGTAGCTACCATTCCTAAGAATTGCAGATGCCTGGGAGCTTGGTCCCGCCTCGGCATTCGAGGTAGCAGAAAGACTGCTGTGTGTCCGGCTAATGATCATTTGACTTCTTCGTTTGTGATGTTGCTTGATTTTAGATCGATCTTCATGCTTCCAGCTCGAAGGAGCACCACTCAACGCATCAACGGCTGCATGCGTTGGGATGTGCTTGTATGGAACCTTGGCTGGCTTCTCTGCTTCCTTGGACTTGTCGGCCGTCTTTGCCTTGTGCTCTTGAGCGGCTTTGCGGCCTTCTCTGATCTTTGAGAAGATCGACATGGTGAGTGAGTGATGGTGATGAAAATGAATTCCAGGTAGCGGGCAAATATGCGAAAGTGATGAATGATGTGTGTGGATGGGTTGGTGGTAATGGGCCCGTGATATGGATCGAAAAGCGTTTCCAAGAAACTTCCTCGTCGTAGAATGTAGGTTGAATCCGGAAAGTATTTAAGAGTTTCAGATTTAATGAGACAGTCCGGCGAGGTCGTTTTTTTTCTTCAAGGCCACGTTTTACAATAATTTCCTGGGTAGAAGAACTTGGGGTACCTTGGTAGGTAGGGAGGCTACGCTGAAGAATGTCTCAGTATGTGGTTCCGACATCGAGGATAGAGGGTAAGATTTGCCGAGACACATTGAGAATTGGACGACTTACCAGCGCAGGAACAAACTAGCAGGTGTTATAAAGGAGAGATGGGAGTTTAAGAAAGGAAGAGAGGCAGGCAAACGACGGGCGCAGGCAGGGAATATATCTAATCGTGGTCGACATGCCACGCACAGCGCGAGCGGAGCCAAGGCATGTTTGTGCTCTTATCAAAAGTAAAGGTTGACCTCGGGAACCCGGGGCCCCAGGGTCTGCATTTCCAATGAGGATACAGATACCAGCATCCATCCTATCCTTGATGTTTCCTGGACCACGGTGGGCCATGACATGCTTTACTCAACCAACCGTGTGGGGTCTCGCTCAGCTCGGCGCGAGCCACGCCGGTCGGAGCAAAAAGAAAGGGAACGAACTGTTGATCTCGAGCTGCTTTCTGCGTAGCTCTGTCCCGGTACCTCGTTTTAGTACCAAAATAAACTGCCACTAAGTGCCCACAAAGTGCCCCACTAACGCAACTACACAAAAGAGACCGGCGCAAGAACCATATAAGACTCGGAAGATAAATATACTCTTCGAAGCTCAACACCGGTCAATGGGGTTTGCATCGATGGGTCGACGTCGAGCTGCGGCTATGGCCTCATGTTGACCTGTTCACCACTCTATTTGTGGGTCACGGTCAACAGCATGCATCTGATAGCTGACATGGGGGTTATCGATTGCGGCATGAGCACGATGGGGCAAGCCAATCCATCCAATCCATCGAGGACGATCTTCATCCATGCCTGATCCTCGTATTCAAGGCAAGGGTCCCACGCACGCAAATCCCGCAACCCCTCGGAGCCAAGAGCCATTCCTTGCAATATCACAACATCCGCGTCCAGCTTTCCACGCGAGGTGCAAATGTATATATGTACAGATAGATAAGTACTTCAAGACATGCGGACGCCTTGACGAACCCAAGCACCAACAAGCCCAGCCCCGCCTTTGGTAGATCTGAATACAAAGACGTCACCGAATCCACGAGTTCCAAGCACCAAGTTGAGTTGAACCAAAAAACTTGAAATGTGGTGGGCGCAAGGACATATTCTACTTGCAGATACGACGCGAGGAATTGACCATCGGACCATCGGACCATCGGCGTCAGTGAAATTGTGAGATAGGACAATTTCAATCTTGTTGAAGACATCAGTGAGCACAGCAGCTAACCAAGGTATCCCCTTGATCTGTAAGTCTGGATATATCGCAAGAGGAGAAGCCATGCATCAAATAGTGCGTGTCGATCTGATACTGCAGTGCCACGCTCAGGTATCCTCGTTTTCACGCTTCATATCGCTCCTCCCTCACGCGTAGAGCGTTCCGGTGAGAAAGTGGTTGTTGCTTCTATCATATAGCTTCCATACGATTTAGATGGAAAAAAGTCAGGCTGTGCTGTCAAACAAGGCTCGTCTGCAGTAAGCCGTAACGCTGAACGAGTCGGTTGCTTTGAATTTCTCGACAAGCATGCCGGAATGGCTGTGAGCGCTCCAATCTCACGTTATCCAGAATTGGGAAAAGTGGAAGATAGATATCAAGGCCGGCGTTGATTGTTGAACTTGAGTGGTGGTGTTTCAAAAAGGCGAAAGAAAAAATAAACTCTTCAGCTCCCCAACTTTTTCCATCACCCAAACATATTCAATCAAGTACGGAGAGAGATACGAATTGGACAGCAAGGCAGATACACTAGCATCAGCTGTAGCAAGGCAATTGTATGTTGGCATCGAGGATCTACCCCCACGGAGCTAGAAGAGATAAAGGTACCTTGCCTGCATCACACCTCGGAAGATTAAATACGCAATACCACCTCGAATTTCCAAGGTTGGAAAGGAGGGCCGAAATGTGGTTCCGAGTGCTTTCCAGACTTCCAAATTTTCGTTTCGTACGTAACATGCCCTTTTTGACTTGCGGACTTCCTTCTACTTTTCGTATAGAGATTGTGTAACCTCGACGGTGGTCGTCCAACCATAACCCATGCGTCATCCACTGAAACGTTTCCTGGAGGCTGGAGAAAACCAATATTACCAGGTACTTGAGCGATTGTCCCAGGGATGTGTGCCGGTGCATCGGGCCACGGGAGTCCATGCTTCGTCCGGCGCCCCATCTTCCATCTTTGGGATCAGCTTTCTTTTTTCTCTCTATCAACGCTCCAGGCACAACAACGACAATTCTGAGCAACACGCCAATGCTCCATCTACAACAGCTTCGAACCCCCGTGTTGCGGTCATAGAGGCTGGCAGGCCGACTGTTGAATGGGCTGAGCCCAAGGATTCGGCCAGAGTGATCGTTTCACAAGAACTGCTGTGAAAACTTGCTGGGCATTTTCGTCCCAAAGATGGCATGGCACTATTTCAGCTCGTGGGTGATATCTGGTTGTCTATCTGACGAGCATGTCAATGGCTGCATAATCTCATGCAGGCAGCGAAAGCTGTTCCGAAAAGACCGAGTTCCGCAGGCTGTCTGTGTATGGCAACTACGCGTTCATCGGATGATCAACTCGTACTTGAGATGGCCTTTGCAAGACCAAAATGCGGGCATGCATTTGGTCCTAACTTTCTTCCAGAACGTGGAAGATTCAATGACCCTGGCGTTCAAGTTATTGAACTGAGGCTTGAAGCGGTGAGATGGTAAGACTGGAACTCACAGCAGGAGATAAGAGCTGTATTGCTGACACTGCCAATTTCCTGACGCCGAATAGAACATCGGTAAGGGATATGAAAAGAGTAAATCCTTTATAGAGTACTCTGAGTAATGTATCCAGGAGAATGAAAACCAGAACCGTCTTGTAAATCGATTAATACAGTACCGTATTAATTGGTCTAGAGCACCATCCCCCTCCCGTTGCTGACCTCATTGATTGTACCAGCCCTTCACAGAAAATTGAGGTTAAAGGGGGAGTTCTCCCGTTTTCGGAATCCCTTCCATTTTGAATCTCGTTGTGCCAGAACTAAGATTAAGAAACAGAAGCAAAAGAGTAGCGCTCTAAACAAATTAGTACGGTACAGCATTGATCGCTTGCAAGAGCCAGTGGTAAGTAAGGTCAGACTCCCAGATAATCGCAGGAGATGAAATTTTGGTAAGATGAAGGCATTCCGAACTTGGAGAATTCTGTTGTTTGGGTACTGTATCAACACCAGGGTCTACCTGGCCATCGGCACCTAAGGTTTGCATCGTCGTCTAGCGCTGTGCCGGACCAAGAGCTAAGTAGGCGCTCAGGTCCTAAGGCTTAAAGCTCAACCCTCCTTGGCATTTGAAGAGTGCTGAGATTCCGAGGTTGTTGACAACTTGGCAGGTGTGGAAATTGGAGGAATGAGGGCATTCAGAGAAATTTTGGCGCTAGGAGTTCGGGCGAATTGGGCTATGGGGTCTGGAATCCTTGAGAATGCGCGCCCTGGTATGGTTATTTAGGCTCCGCGATACCGGTACGGCCGGGCCTGAAACGAGTGACGCAAGAAAAAGCTGCCGCCGAGGCTTCTCCTTCCACGGCGCTTGTCCGCCAATCAGATCGTACTTCCCTATATTTAGGCATCACGTGCGTGATGGACGAGATTGGTCGTCGACCTTGCGACAGCGCAGCAGGTATCTACTTAGTGCAACATTGTGAAAATATACACTTTGGGGTGCGCAATTGTATTGAAGAGGGCAGCGCGTCTAGGAGTGAGGTCTTTCTTTTATCGTCTCATATCCAGTCCAGATCTCGCCCCCCAGACTAGCCGAGTTTTTCGCCGCCTCTGGAGACCTTCGTCCGATCCATCAACGCGACGACAGGACGACCCTCCGAAAACAGATCCCACCTTGTCAACAATATACCCGCCGAACGATCTCCTCCGAGTACCTTTTACATCGCCCAACTACCTTCGCCGTCGCTGCACTATCGCGCCAGCGCAGAATCACAAAGGTGGCGCTGACGGTTCTCGCACACAGCAGCCAAACTCCCCTCTCCCTCCAGCAACACATCGCGAGCACTGCAGACGAAACTGAGGGGGAACTACAACTTTCGATGATGGCACAATCGGTGCCGGACCCGCCGAGCAACAAGAAGAGAGTCAAGGTGTATGAGTTGCGCAGTAGCGACTGGTTCGATCGAGGAACAGGTTTTTGCGATGCCGGCTTTATTTTTGTATGTGATCTCCCCTGGCGCGACCGGCGCGACCTCTTGATCGATAGACACATACATGCGCCTTTTATTCCCCTGCTCTATCGCGCGCCTTGTGAATCTTTTGGCTGACTCATGTCGCGTCGTAGAATGAAGTCTCCCGATCAGACGATCCTCGGGTCATTGTACAATCAGAGGAAGAACCCCACCGTATATTACTCGAAACTCGGATTGTAAAGGATGATGGATTTCAGAAGCAGCAAGGTAGGTTTTCCCACCACAATCTGTAGTTATCATGGGCTGACACGCATCAACAGACACTCTTATTGTGTGGCAAGAGCCTACCACTGGTGTTGACATGGCGCTTAGCTTCCAGGAAGCCGAGGGTTGTACATATATCTGGTTAGCAACGCTCCAAGGATGGCGGAGTAAATGCCGTTGCACAATCGATTACTGACTTGCTGGCAATTTAGGAAGTTCGTGCACAACATCCAGCAACGCTTTGCACAGCTCAGTGGCCAAGGTAGGCAACCGTCCTGTAATCACGCCGTACCCCTATATACTACCTGGAACGAGGTTCCCCTGGATTGTCTTTGCTAATGCTTGCAGATGACGCCTTGGACGATGATATGCCGCTCGAAGCCACCTACGCCAACTCCATTTCCCTTCCAACACCCACGCTCGGCAATCTACCGGAGATAGAATCGCAAGTCCGTAACCTCAATACCTCGACCGGCGGGAGAGACGCCATGTCCAAATTTGTCCTAAATGAAGACTACATTAAGCATTTGATTCCTTTGGTGGATATGGCTGAAGATATGGAAGACTTGGAAAGTTTACACAAACTGTGCATAATCATGAAGACGTTCATATTGCTTAATGAGAGCCCGATCATGGAAATGATTGTCAGAGATGATCTGATTTTAGGGGCGGTTGGCGCACTAGAATATGACCCGGATTTCCCCAGTCATAAGGCCAACCATCGACAATGGCTAAGCAAGGAGGGACGATATAAGGAAGTTGTGCGAATTGAGGATGATGATATCCGGAAAAAGATTCACACCGTCTATCGATTGCAGTACCTCAAGGACGTTGTCCTTGCCCGGATCCTGGATGATCCTACATTCTCCGTTCTTAATGGCATTATTTTCTTCCAGCAGGTGGATATCGTCTCGCACATACAGTCAAACGCCGAATTCCTCAAAGAACTTTTCGGGATTTTCAGTTCGCGCGAAACAAATCAGGAGCGCAAGAAAGAGGCCGTTCTTTTCATTCAACAATGTTGTGCCATCGCAAAGAACCTCCAGCCTCCTGGTAGAACCGTGTTATACAACAACTTCTTGTTACACGGGCTTTTATCGGTTATAACCTTCGCACTCCGCCACAGCGACGTCGCTGTCCGAGTTGGGGCCACGGATGTATTAGTATCGATGATCGACCATGACCCTCAGATGATTCGACAAACTATATTCAGGCAGATCAGCGAAAATCAAACGCCCTTAATTGATTCTCTGATCGACCTGCTTCTTGTGGAGGCTGATCTTGGTGTCAAAGCCCAAATTGCTGATGCAATCAAGGTTTTGCTTGACCCCGGCCAACAGAATGGTCCTTTAGACGGGCCCAAAGTAGGCGGGGAATTCGGCCCAAGGATTCGACCTCAACCCGACCCGCAACAAGTAGAATTCGTGAGAGATTTTTATGATCAGTCGGCAAGGAAGCTTTTCAAGCCATTGGTGGACCTCAAGGATAGGAAGGACATGAACTTCACCGTACACCAAGTCTCACTGTTCATATACCTCATCGAGATCCTATGCTTTTTCGTACGGCAGCACACTCACAACAGCAAATATTTTATACTGTCAGAAAAGTTGGGTCACCGCATTGCCCAGCTTTTGTCAAGTCCGGAGAACTATCTGAAGCTGAGTGAGTAGAGCATTCCCTGTTCTCCTGAAATTATTGCTAACTTAGCCAGCTGCACTAAAATTCTTCCGCAATTTGATTGGATTGCAAGATGAGTTCTATAATCAACAAATGACTCAAGAAAAGCTTTTTGAACCGATACTGGACTTGGTCATCAAGACCATGCCGCGAGATAACCTGCTGAACTCTGCCTGCCTTGAGCTGTTCGAATTCATTAAGGCTCAGTCGATCAAGAATCTAGAACGCCATTTAGTTGAAAATTATCGAGAGAAACTGAAACAGATCACATACGTTGGTTTATTCACGGATTTTATCGACAGGTATGACGATTCGATAGGATATGATGCCAACATGGACAATTCTTTCTTAGATACCGAGGGAGACGATACACCAAGAAGAGTCGAGGGGGGTCAAGCAAAGTGGGAAAGCAGCGTCAAGGAGATGGATCCTGCAGAGGAGGAATACTTTGCTACCTCTGATGACGAGGACGATATTCTGGGCAAAGCCAACCGAATGAATGGTGAACCAACCCTTTCGAAACAACTCCCACTAGTTGATTACCCATCAGACGAGGAGAATGACAACATGGAAACGGATGTGAATTCTAAAGAGGACAAAGACAAGGACGCACCCTCATCAAAAGACTCCGAAACCGAATCAGATTCAACTCTACCATTATCTGGCCCTAGTCCCCCGGAAAGGTTGTCCGAGAAACGACGTCGCGAAGAGGATGAGGAAGACGAATTAGGGAAACTGTCGCAGTCAAAACGTCGCAGTTCGAGTGGATCCGTAAGCTCCAATGCAAGTAATGTGCTGAGGAGAAAAAAGAGCTTCAGTCCTCACGGAGGCAGTGCTGGTGCGAAACCAAACAAAATTGCCATCAGCCTTTCGCCAGCTATTAAAACTGGTGTGGATGGTGGTGGAGGCAGCGACAGTGCGAGTTGAAACACTCAGCGACGAGGAAGTAAAGGAGGCGCAAAGGCGCGTTTCGCTTAGCGGTGTATGGAGTTTTGGATGAATGCTGTTATTACGATACACCCACTTGGCTGGCACTTGCTAAGCACGGGAGAAACATATGAACAAACAAACGGAAGAGCATCTGATGATAAGGGATGGCTAGTTGGGAAAGTTCGTTTGGTAGAACCTTGTATTATATCATGCGAATAGGCCGGGCACCACAGCGCAGCAGACGAATACAGATCTACGTCGCAAGGCGTTGAATTCAATGACAATATCTTTAGTACATAAGTGGTATTGTTGTGTTCTATGAGACTACCTAGGTAGTTGTCAACTTTCGCTAACCGACTTCACCTGCCCCTTTTAATCCGGACGGTTCGAAGCGACGATTGACTTACCTCGGCCTACAGTAGCCGCGAGACGGTCATGGCTACTTGCGGGCCGAGTTTGGCTACGGTGAGTTTATTTGGGCTTCATTGAGATCTGCGAGTATGAGGATGTGTTCTAGTTCTTGAACTCCAAGTTCTCTAATAAATTTGAATTTAAAAGCACTTAGTATTGTGACTAAAAATAGGCAGTAAAACGCGAAGCATGGCTGGGTGGGGCAACAAGCAGCCTTGCCTTGCTTGACTCGCTTCTCAGCCTTGCAAGGCATGGACCAAACAGCTGTCCGCGCGCCCACCATAACTTGTGTAGAACGTGTTCAAAAGAGGTAGATCAGCTTGCGCCTTGTTAAACCACGACGACCACCACGTACGCGCGACACTCCCTTGATATCCACTAAGATTAAATTCTTTGCTGTCCTTCTTGTGACTTGATACTTTGAGCGATACCTGCGAATTGCTTATTCAATTGACTTTTTTCCTTGCGCATGGCTCAATGTTGAAGAAGTAGACAGCGTGGCCGTCGGTATTACTTCTTGACTGAGCTCGACTTTGGCCTTTTTATTTTGCCCCGCTTTATCGCGGACGTAGGAGCTTGAATCTGGGAGTTTCTGCCAGAGGGTCTGGGAAGAATGGCGAGTTTTATTGAGTCGGGAGTGGCAGCTTTAGGCGGGTTGCTGGAAAGTGCCCGCGAGTTGTCTACGCCGGTTTTGCTAGGTATCCTGCTCACCACTGCTGTCTCTACATTTATTTTTGTAAGCCCTCAATGACACCTGTTTTGTTCTACCGAAGCTAACGGTCAATCCAGATTTACGCCCTCGTCTTCCTCCTCGCTCCAATACCTCGAGCCCCGCTTCCCTCTGAGAAAACATATATCACCACCACACCCTCTGGCTCTGTCTCCTCGCCGAAACCCCTCCCTTCCTGGCACGATGATTGGCTTGCTCACAGGCAAGAAGCAGCGAGAGCAAAAGGCAATGGTGGGCGGAGAAATACTGGTAGCATTGAAAGCCCAGAAATCATGATGAGCGTGGTGGTTCCTGCATACAACGAGGAAGAAAGAATGGACATTATGCTCGAAGAAGCAGTTGCATTTCTCGACCAGGAATACGGCCGAACTCCATCGACTACCAAAGAGAAGACGAATGGAAGTGTTGGAGGGGCTCCAGGGAGGGGAATTGGCGGTTACGAGATTCTGATTGTGAACGATGGAAGTAAAGATAAGACGGTTGATGTTGCGCTCGAGTTCTCACGGCGTAACAAGCTTCATGATATCGTGCGTGTTTGCACGTTGAAGGAGAATCGTGGGAAGGGTGGGGCGGTCACACATGGATTCAGACATGTTCGTGGTGCGTATACCGTGTTCGCAGATGCAGATGGCGCAAGCAAGTTTGAGGATTTGCGGAAACTGGTAAAGGGATGCCAGGACGTCGAAGATGGGCCTGGGAGGGGAATTGCTGTGGGGAGTAGAGCGCATATGGTTGGGACTGAAGCTGTCGTCAAGGTACATCTAACCCCTTTTCCCCTCATTAACACGCAATACTAACAACTCCCACAGCGCTCAGCTCTAAGAAATGCTCTCATGCACTCCTTCCACCTACTCCTCCGTCTCCTCACACCTCCAGCAACCTCCCGCATCCGCGACACCCAATGCGGTTTCAAACTCTTCTCGCGCTCGGCCCTACCACACATAATCCCCTACATGCACGCCGAAGGCTGGATCTTCGACGTCGAGATGCTCATGCTCGCCGAGAGCGCACCAAACGGCATCCATGTCGCAGAGGTACAAATCGGCTGGCAGGAGGTTGGGGGTAGTAAGTTGAATGTGGTGTGGGATAGTCTGGCGATGGCGTGGGGATTGGCGATTTTGAGGGCGAGTTGGATGCTGGGCGTTTATCAGAGGATATAAGTAGGCTAGAGAGGCTGAAAAGGAAGGGCTCGAACTTGTAAAATATGTCTCTTGTATCATAAAGATGCAGAGGAGTGCTAGCGAAAGGCAGAAATTGGTGGTACAGGATCTTTTGAAGTGTGTAAAAAGGGGGTTGGGTTTAGGTCTGCATATACCATTTATATATATCTGTGCCTCTCCTGGCTAAGGAGGGTGAACAATAGAAGCTCATATATGGTTTAACCTCGTTACCTTAGATGCGGTGGAAGTATTCTATATCAAAGTGAATTCCTTTTTTGGGGGGGATGTCCATCGCAGGGTAAGCTGGATGCACCAGGATGCGATCAAGGCAAATTTCGCTTAGGAAGATGTTTTTTGAGTCCTTTTTCTCTCTCTTCTTACCTTTTCTACTTCTTTCACGTTTCTCCTCCCTCTTGATTCTTGTTAAGTACGAATTGCAGAAATCCGGTGCCATTGGCGTCGAAAACCGGGTAACTTAGTTGTGAGAGCATCAATCGCAGGGTAGGTTACCGAGAATAGCACTTGACGAAATTTACGGAACCTTCCATCCTAAAAGTTACAGGTACAAGCATTGCTACTGTGATTTTCCTTCCCCTTGTCTTTACTATTTTGTAGGACTATCACTAAGCTATGGAGCTGAATAAAACAGTGGGTTTTTGAGATTTGGAAGATTTGGAAGATTTGGAAATGTAAGAAAGTGGTATTGGGAAGCAATGAGTGAATGGAGGAGATGATGAGAGGATAAGAGGGAGTGGGGGCTTTGAGCAGCTGAAGAATTCGTGGTGGAAAGCTGCATTTCTTCGGATTGTACAGTACAGTACAGGATTTTCTTGGGAATCTCGTTTCACTTAGACCGAAACTTGCAATTTACATACCTGGTGGACAAGCCCACCTAGTTTGCGGCTTATTATGGTAGACTATCTTAGAGAATGGGAGAGGTGCGTTTATGATCTATTAGTTATTTATTTTGACTTTTGTTCTCTCTTCTAGTTCTTACACAATAGGATCTAAACTGGGAGAGAATGAGCTGATAACCCAATTGATACGGTAAAAATAATCAAGCAAACCATAGCGTGATAACCCTGTTAAACTTTGGCTCTGTTCGTTCGAGATTTTAGCTCATTACCATTCTGAGTCGCTTCTGAGTCCTTAAAACGTTATAGGCTTAGTATGAGAAAGTGGTCCGGACCACTTTCTCTGAAATTTTCTCTATTTAGCTATAGAATTGATAATGAGTAATACAGTAATAAGCTTCTGGAATGTGGGTCTTCCTACGTGGATCTTGTAATTCCAAAATGGGTACCGGAATGATGGCAGAATCTGTCTTAAACTGAACGCAGTTTACAAAGGCCACCGCTACTGTACTTACTTCCGTACTAGGCACAGGAACGGGCCTCACTATTACTTCATTATTCGAACGAACAGAGCCAAAGAATTCACTAGTCAATACAATGTACCTTCCATTCTAACTTTTATCTCCCCGCTCCAAGATCAAAGGTCGCCGAGTTCATTCAAAAGGGTTCCGAAGACACAGTCCAAGACGTAGCAGTGAAAGCACGAGAAACCAGCAATGGAGAAGAGTTTCAAATCTATCATGAACCATCAAATTAGAATTACCCGTCCCATCAAACCCAGCCGCTGATTAAAATGCATCTAAGAGCTCTAAAAAGCCCAAAAGCCCAAAAGCTCAAAATCCCAAAACACAATGCCATCTCTCATCATAAAAAATGGGTATATGGTACAAAAGCCCCAGCTCTAAAAGGGGGGTCTAGGCCAGAATGCCGAGAATGCATCTTTTCATCTCTCCATACTCCAAATTTACTCTTTCTGCATGTGTATATGTACAAAGCGGAGTTTTGCGTCTACGTAACAAGGGCGGAAGAGCCATCAGCCCTTCATCTCACTGAAGATATATGGGCAAATGACGACACACGCCTTCCAGAAAACGAGCCAGCCTCGCTCGAAGGCAAGTGGGAATTTCCATAGGCCAAGGATGGAGCCCATGGTCTCGCTCCACACGATCCATATCGCGAGCATTGCTACCGAGAAGAAATGGTAAATCAAAATTATGGGTTGTCTTATTATGCCGGCTAGTAATCCAGCTGGCCCGTCGATGCAGTTGCCCCCCTTTTTGAAATAGGCGAAACACCCCCTTTGGAGTGCTTTCAACTGGGTATCGTTTGCCGCGAAAAGGGAATAGAGGGCTTGTGCGAGAATGTTGATGATGGATGACAGGTTCTTTCGCTTCCAGTGGAATTCTTTCATGACTGCTTGGATCTTTTCCGTGTCGCCTAGATTGGGCACAAGCTCTGGTGATAGTAGGGAAGATAGGAGAACCACATCGTTAAATGCCACGGTCATGCCTCCGCCAGTGAGAGGATGTCGCATATTCATTGCATCGCCCAAGACCAGAATCCCCTTTTCCTTCCCTTGCGTTGTTGGTGGTAGCCAGCTATTTGGCATACTCCTTGGGATCTTTCCATCTGCGAGAGCGGCTATGAAGCATGGTTGTACAATCTTTGGGAGAGAAGGCAGAACAACATTGCGAATGTGTGCTCGCACACCGCCTGCTTCTGCTGAGGCAGTGGGGGTGTTCTCTGGAATATCGATAAGGGCCCGTGTCTCGTGTGTGCCAATTTGGTAAAGAAGGACTGGAGAGCCATCGCCTAGAACGACAGTACCGTGATAGGGAGCTGGCATGGGACAGTCTATTAACTCCAAGGCGTAGAACTTGCTCTTGACAATCGGGGCCCTTCCAATATATTGTTTCCGGAATTTCGAAGCGTATCCGTCTGCGATTATAGTCAATGGACCAAAGTAGCAATCCTTCTCCTTCTCCCCTGTCTCTGGGTTTGTTGTTCTTGACTCTACACCAAGAACTTGTGGGTTGTGTGAGCTGGTAATCGTATCTGTGACTTCGGTCTCGACAATAGTGATATTCGGCTGCCTCGCACAAGCTTTGCGCAATTGACTGATGAATTTCCCATGGTGAAAAGCCTTTCCTTCGGGCCTTCGAGCCTTTTCATTCGTGTAGTCCTGTACGCCGCCTGGATATGGATATGGAATCGACACTCTGTTCCCATAGTATATGACCTCGTACCCCTTCACCGTTATGGCATCGATTCCCTCCAGACAATTTGCCATTCCCAATTGTTCTAGCGCAGTAACGCCTCCGGGCTGTAATAGTTCTCCGATGATGCGATCTGGTTCCTTCATCCATCGTTCGAGTAGGAGTACGCTACGACCTTGGTTTGCAAGCGCAAAGGCGATTGCGCAGCCAAAGACACCCGCACCAACCACAACGACATCTGCTTCGTGGTGAAGACGTCTACGCTTCTCGTTCGCTGTCTGCACATGCTGGAGATCTGTCGACATATTTGAAGATCGCGCAAAAGAAAATGGCCGAATTATGTGGATGGGGGGTGGGAGGCGCGAGGGGATTGGATCTTTTTAGAGCATGTGACCTCGTTGGATAGGGTCGTGCAGTTTCGTCGGCCCCCGTAGAACGCCACAACATAGCCACATTCGAGCAACACTTAGGAATATCGATGGAAAAATGATTATCTCAACCACCACCTTTTTTAATTCAGAAAAATGGAGAAGTACTCCAATGATTATTATTAATCAGGGCATCATACCCTACTTTTTTTAAAAGGTTTATGTTATGCTAGAATCGGGAAGGGTTTTGGCGCATAACTCGCAGGGGGACTTAACAAGCGAGGATGCGAGTGATATGGTTGGAGGATGCGGCCTTGGCGTGCATAGAGCCCTCTCGAGGCCCTGTTCTAGGGCGCTCGACCCCCCTGATGGTCCGTGTTGACTACGGGTGCCGACGAAACTGCACGACCCTATCCAACGACTCCGAGCATGTGAAGGCGGGAAGCTTATCCTTGCAGATAAAGAAAAATGTTCCGTAGAGCGCCGCCACGCCAAAAGCTAGAAGAAAAGATGAGCTGACAGAAAAGAGCGTGGACCGAGATGTTGAGAAGCTGGCACCATGGGCTATGTCAAATGCGACTACAAAACACGTTTATGACGCGATTATTCTTTTCACTGGTACGATTTCCAAGACCCCTGAAATCGGTAATCTCCAGTTGAAGCGAGCCTTTTGAGCCTCAGGGGTAAGCTGGCGACAACAACATTGATCAGACGATATCGAAAAATGGAAAAGATGAATTGAATTGTTTGATCCGAAAAGCCGCCATAGCTAAGATCTTTTATAATTGATGTAAATGTCATCAAAGTACGTACCTTGTACTTACCGGTACTGTAGATGCTTAGTCGCCACCTCCAAATTCCGAGCCCCTGGGTCCATGCAGGTGGCTGAACAAACATCCAACCGCCAGCCGTCCCATCCCAAGGTCAGCCAAAACATATCGTGACGTCCCAATTGAGTTTGCCCCAAACACAACCCCGCCATGAGGCCCATGAACCCTCTTCGCGCCCAAAGGTTGACCACGCTGATTCCTACGACTTGGACACGCAAAATGGCCGCAAAGCCCGTTTTCTGTTTGCCTGAAGCAATGACAGACCTTGATGCACTTCTCAAGAGTGAAGGGAAAGGTGGTCGATGGGCTCTGATCGAAAGCGGGAAAGGTATTGAGAGGAAATTCAAGTTTAAAGGATTCAAGCAATGCTGGGTTAGTCTTTCTTCTTGGGCGATATTTTGAGCGCATACATAAAATTCACATTCCATTCATGATCTTGAGATCCAATCCGAGTTTTGTGAATTGACTATCAATGAGGAGGCAATCAAAACTGACCTCTCAAAAACAGGAATTCATGAACACAATAGCACCAGAATGCACAGCGCAAAAACATCATCCTGAATGGTCAAATGTACATTTTCCCTTCATTCCCTCTATCCCCCTTCTTGTTCCTTCCCCGTGGCCATGTTCCTTGCCGCGCCTTTGCCTCCAACTCACATATCCCGCAGATCTACAACACCACATTCATTCGGTGGACAACTCACTCCCCGCCTGGATTGTCAGCAAAAGACATTCAGATGGCCAAGTTTTGCGATGAGGCGGCTGCAAACTTTGGAGAGGTTATTGAGGAGAGTGAGGAAGTGGGGGAACTGGAAAGGAGTTAGTTGATAGGGTTAGTGCCGAGGCTGGTGATTGTTGTGTGCCGAAGAGTGTAATTCGTAGGCAACTGTCAATTAAGTGATTGAAGCAAGGGTGTTTACTAGCGTTCCCACTGAAAGATCAGATATTTCCTTCTGCCTGCAGCAACCAAATCGCTCAAAGACGATGATGGAGTCCCTTCAAGACCGGGCAAGTCCCTCGGACCTGGTAGACCTGTAAGATACTAGGCTCACAAAGGAGTTTGTGATAGTAATACACGATTAGTGCAGTGCCGAAGTACTTTCATGAGTAGTGGTCATATATAAAGTGATTTGTATTAATTATTAGGTAATAGAGATACAAGGCTCTGCCGCCTCTCTCTCTGAATGTTTAGGGAGCCCATCTACGCCTGAAACCCCAGAAGCCTTCATGGCGAGAGCCTCTCAACTGGATCTGACAGCATGCTCATCAGACTCAAGCCGCCATCTCTACTGTAGGAGAGGTAAAGGTACCATATTCCTTGCAAACTCCCTCCACGAATTCCCCCACCCTGACCTTGTGTACAACCCGTGTAGGGCATATTTATTTACAACCGCTATCTGCTCTGCCCATCTATTGTGCCTTTTTGGCCTCCTTTGCCCTTTTGCGCTCAAGTCTGGCCTTGGCAGCCTCTGGTCCAGATTCGGTGTCCATCATATAATCCCACCATCTGAAGCTGCTAGAGTAGTTACCGATGAAACGCTCGTGGTGGACATCATGATGTTCGGCTCCGGCCCAGAATGGGAGGAAGTGGTGTAGAGACCAAGGGAATTCGTAACCACTGTGCGCATCGATAGCTTGAAAAAGACGGCAGACAATCCAGATGTACATGGTGAGGATGTGGAGGTTTCCGGTGATGAGAACCCAGAGGATGGGGGTGCCGACAGTACCAAGACCAAGAACCATCACTTCAATGGGAGAAGCGTATTCGGCAGCGAGACCAAATGGTGCTGAATATTGGTGGTGGATCTTGTGAACACCTCTGTACAAGGGTCCCCAATGCATTGCGCGATGTGTCCAATAGTGCCATGTATCTTCCAGTACGAAGAAAACAGCAACTTGTAGAGCGATTGTAGTCCACGTAGGAAAGGGAACGCCAGTTTCCATGCCGCACATTTTCGCCATTGGGTGGAAGAGCCAGATCTGAGGTAACTCGACGGTGACATGGCTGAGGAATACAAGTCGGGTACACGCCCATTGTTCGGCTGCTGTTGGAATTTTTGCCCCTTGAATCTTATATTTGTCGAAGTAAGGAATCATGCCTATGATGAGCCAAGGAAGACTGCGGCCGAAGTAAATAATTTCGTGCATGGCGAAGCTCATGATTCCAGTCGCAAGGACATCGTTTTGCATGTACTGGTACCAACTCTGCGGCGCCAATAATTAGCAAAGGCCATGCATGCACTGGGGATGCGACGAGACCTACCGCCCAGAGGCGTTCAAAGATGTTGAGGTGAACGTTATACTCGGAGAGCTGGTTGTAGATGCCCATATAGGTATCTGGGGCACTCAGAAGAGTCGCATTAGACATGACGGTTTCCATGGTGGACAACGAGTGAAGGGAAGGAGTGTGGAACTGTCGATGAAAAGAATGTTGAGAAAGCGCGGCAGCAGGACGTTATAGCTGCGTATTTTTACTAGCGACATTAGACTGGCACCACCTTTGCCGTCCGGGAGGCAATGAGCCCGGCCCCGCTCAGGCTCGCCACGGCCAATGAAGCGCGGGCAGATCCCGGGCGGCCGGTTTTTAGGAGCCGGTGAGGTGAGGTCAAGATCGCGCGTCTTCCAACAGAATGGAATGATCTTTTGCGCCATCCACGATTCCACGGCTATCCTACATATCATACCTAGTACTGTACCGTCCACCGTCCAAAATGCGCCATTGCGAGTTACGGTATTCGGGCTGCGCGACGCCGTCACGCCGGTGAATGCCATTTCGTATTCGTATTATGAATTTATGGATTCGCTGACTCTTCGAAAATTTGACACCACATCGATCACCAAAACGCATTCCTTCGCGACGCGACAACACCACAACGCTACTGCATACACTTCACTCCAGATCCTTAGCGCTGTCTGTCAGCTGTCACGGCTTGGCTGGTCCGTGTGACGCCAACCGCTACGCTGCGCCTAAAAAACTGACGGCCAACATGAGCAAAGTCGTGCCTACAGAGTATGAGTACCGCATTAATCGGAATACAAGACCTCCCCTTCTCGCCCCTTGTAAGGCCAATTGTTTCAGGTTATTACAGAGAATTGAGGCCGAATGGGAGAGGCTCTCCCGTTTTCAGGGCCTCTTTCATTTTGACCTCTATTGTGCCAAACCCTCACAGAGAATCGAGGCCGAACGGGAGGAAAGGGGGGTCTCGTATACCAATTAATACGATACATCGTCGGGATGTGGTTGGGCGCCAGGACCTCGAAATACGGACAACAATCAAAATATTCTTCTCGGTGGGAATGATACAGCAAGTGTCTATCGGCCCTTTAACCATCCTCCTCTCACGAATCCCGTCTGCCACACCATCTCGGGTCTTCGAGTTGTGGGCTTTTTGGCATGGAAAGATCAAGCAGGTCCAGAGGTCTTTTTGATCTGATTATTTTTCAGCGATTCCCGTGTCACTCTTTTTTTGACAAGCGTCACATTGTGCTCAATACATAATCCCCTTCTCAGCACCATCCCTTGGATTCGGAAGAGGGTTGGGATTTTTGGTTTGCTTCAAATTTTTCGGTGTAATATATATTAGCTCTCCCATTCCAATCTCCACTCTCTCTTATAGGTCTGACACAATGAGGCTTCAAACGGGAAAGGATGAACTCGTGGGCCAGTTAATACGGTAATTTCCGCCTCTGTGATACCGTATTAATTGGGTTATAAGCCCACTATATCCCAGTTTAAATCCTGTTTTATCAGAATCAGAAGAGAGAACAAAGGTCAGAATAAGAGAGCTAATAGATGATAAACGCACCTCTCCCGTTATACTTAATTCACTGCCTATGATACTCTAGCAAAAAAAACCCCGTAAATCAGGTGGAAAGGGGCGGGCTTATACACCAATTAATATGGTATTACTTTACTTCACGTTGTCCAGTACTTCGCTGCATTCTTTTTTTCACAATTCTTGCCTCGTCATAAGTTAGTGTGGGGGTTAGCAATTCGCCGTTTTGAGAATAAAATCTGTGGAGCTTACCGACTCCATCGGAAATGGCTTGAACTGCCAGAGAAAGTATCTTATCTTGTAGCCCAAGCAAGTGTATATTTTAGACCGGAGCAGAAGGCGTGTTAGCAAAACATCTGTCTGTACTTCCTCGGTACAGTGGTTTGCTCAGGAGCCGAATCTTCGATGTCAATCTTGCACAAGGAGAACACCGAGGCGCGGTGAAGGAGGCCGGGTGTACGTTTTGAGCAACAACAAGGATCTAGTATGTGTGGTGATTGAATTCAGCCTTTTGATCTACCACATGAGTTGATTTACAGACCACACTCTCTCCGTTTTATATCTCGATGCGCGAGATTCTCTAGCAGAATTGAGGCTAGAACGAGACTGTTACGAGAGAGGAATAGTTGGCTGGTAAAGAAAGTAGTTGAGAAAGAGAAGATAAAGTGGTTTGTGAGGAACTCGCTCGGGAATTTGGACATTGAACAATTCGTTTGGTACTCTATGCGATTTGTTATTCTTCAATTCAATAAGCTAGCAAGCGGATATCTTCCACGTTGTGGTATCGAGCTTTCTACCTGCTATGTTATTATGGTGCTGCTTTTCTCCGTTCACCTATCGGAGTGCCACGCAAGAATCTTTGATATCGAGATCACGATGATTGTGTTGATGGATCAAGAAGGTCAAAATCCCAGCAATGAAGCCCTCTATGATGTGCCGCTAGTGTCTAACTAGCGTGGCACGTGCCAGCGCAGAGCCAGGATTCACTTAACAGTGCCCTCCCCCGCGTGATATTTACCCAATCGATGGCAGGTCTAAAACATCTGCATGCACTGTTTCCACCGTCCGCCAGCACTCAATTTGACTCTCACAACCCAATCTTGTTATCTCGAGTTTCTCTTCCCTCGCAAAACCCCCTTAATGGGGTTAAGCCTCACGCGAACAAATGGATGACAGATTGCTTACAACCTCTCATTTCCTTAATCATAAGCTTTGAAAGATCCTCGGGTGGTTTTCCCCGCTCAACGTTAAAGTCTATTTTCCCTACTAGTAAGAAAAGAATTGGGCCGAATACCCCGCCAAGTTAACTTCGCTGGGGCTGAGCGGATTGACTCGTTCTACTATGTGGTAGGTAGACTTTGATTCTTTTGCTGGAGATTCACAAGCCGACAAGCATCCCAGAAACAAGCCGTCAGGCATTAGCCAGAAACACGATACCGGCACTGGAAGTTGACTACGAACCATCGTGAAAAGATACAGATGCTCTTGGAAAGGAGCAACAAAGACAACTTCCATTCGTCAACAGTTAGCAATGATTTCTGCATGCTAAAGCAGTAGACGATATAAAGACATCTTGATGTTAGTGATACTGGTTGAGTTTTGAACTCCGAAAAGACAAAAAGAAGAGCGATGCACGTACCGTAACATGGTCTTGTATTAAACATTCCTCTCCTTATCCTACGTGTTTCCGGGATATATAGTGCCTAGGTACCTTACTTCCGCGTACCGTATTAACTGTTTTAGAGCGTCCCCTCTATTATGACGTCTTCAATTATCTTTAATGAACTGGTACAATGAAACCGGTTAGTAGCCGATTTTCGATTTAGAATTCTTATAGTTTATTGGATTTATAAAAGTTTATAGTGCTTTCTATTAGTAAGTTATATTTTCCTTTATGCTATTACTCCGCCGATTCGAAATATATAATATAAGTAAGTAATCTTTTTATATCGTATATGAATTTTCGTTAAATAATATATTATAATATAATTTAGGCTAATTAAAGGTTTTTTATTATTAATATTCAGAAAATATAAGATGCCCATTTATTCGATGAAATTTGAATAGCTTATAAAGGGGCCGATAAATAATATAAAAGGTATTAACTCTAATTTTATTAATTAAGAATTAAAGATATTATAGATTTATAGCCTTTATAATCTCCTTATTCGTTAAACCTTTTGTTGAACGTGTGGTCACGTGCTTGGTTGCATTCACCTGTGTTACTAGCGCAGCGCACAGACCTTAGGCGGCTCCTTAAGAGCCTTCCAGCGGTC
>QYAP01000541.1:0-39445 GCA_003988905.1 Hymenotorrendiella dingleyae
TCTATCCATTTCCTGGGTTCTGCCCAATTAGACCCCCTACCCAGCATAGCCTCATACTCTGTGGAGTAAATCGGCGAATCGACACAGTGTGTACGGTAGAAGGGATAATTTTTACTAGACTAACCCACTAATCAGTCCATGAGACGGCAGAGAGGGCTGGTCGGAAGCTCTACAAGAAAGACAAACAAACTTCTCAACCCAAGGTAAAAAAAAAAGAGCGAGAAAGACAAAATGTCAACCATAGTGTTTTCCATAAGAGAGCGAGCGATACTGATAAAATTCTCGAGTTGGAAAAAAAAAACATTGGAGAAAGTGCAACTTGAAATCAAAGTCAAAGTTTCAAAGGCAAATAGGAAAAAGATTGGGTATAATGCAATCTATAATGCTAAGTAATCTCTCGAATTCTCATCTTTTCAGACATCCACACCAATATCCTTAAGAGAGATGGAAAATATAGAAAAACGCCCCAGACGCGAATTTTGTTTGTACACAGGATATTGCCTTTCATCCTTGACATCCACCACCTTCGGATGCTCAACCGCACAGGGAGCAACTCTGCCAGATAACAAAAACTACCTCCCACCACACTGGCATGTATTGCAAAAGAATTTTTCAGCACCAACATGGTATACACATGAGCTCCGAGATCTCTTCCCATCAAACGATATCCTGAATGGCAAGAGCCATGCATATCCTCCCTAACCGGCTATCCCAAATGGGAAAAGCAAACCCTAAGAACCCCACAGAAATTTCGACTCGTAATCATCATGATCCCCAACCAACCACCAATAAAGACATAAGAGACAAGGTCGTGATACAAGGGTATCAGACGCAATAGGCTAAATAAACCGGCGAGGCTATGCAATAAAAATCATATAAACAAGGAGCAATGACCTGCTCAATCCGTTGACCAAGTGTCAACGAAGAAGAAGAAGAATAGAAGACTTTTGAGCGAGGCGGAAACTATATCGGTTGCTGCATCAAGTGCTGAGCGTTGATGAGTTGACTGGGAGTAGCCATGCCGGATCCAGGCATCATCGACATAGTTGTCATACCGTTGAAGCCATGAGACATGCTAGTTGGGAGGTAACCATTCTCAGAGTTTGGGGAGGCTTCTTCGAGAGGACCGAGGTTGTCTTCGCCTTCATATTCTTCTTCTTCGCCGCTATAGCCTCCGTATGGGCCTTCGGTACCGTCACCACGATCGTGTGTTCTGCGATGTCTGCAAAAAAGAAAGGTTAGTACGGGGTTAAAAACAGATGAATGTGATGCGACGTGATGAAAAGGGACATACTGGGCTAGATTGTCTGATCGGGAGAATGCCTTGTTACAGTGGGGGCAGATGTAGGGTCTTTCTTGTGTATGTGTTCTCACATGTCTATGGGGGGAACTTGTCAGCGGCCAAATTTTTGAGCCGGTAAAAAATAAAAATAAACCATACCTTTTGAGATGTTCTAAACGCTTGAACAGACGACCGCAAGTGGGGATAGGGCAAGAGTGTGACTTGTGAGGATATGGGCCAAGCTCCATCATGGTAGCACTTCTTGCCCTTCGGACAACGCCATTGGGGCCTTGCATGTGTCTTTGGGGAGAGTTGTGAACAGATCCATCACCTGATAGATCCTCATTTGACAATTGAGTTACAAAGTCATTATTTTGGAGTGCCATCGGGTTCATGGCTGGGCTGTCTTCAATGGTGGAAAGGGGGGTTCCATGTCTGGACATTTCAAGGAGCTCCTTGTGGTGCTGGGTCATTTGATGCATTTGGCTGCCGTAGGTCAATCCAGGTGGAGAGTTATCTCCAGATTCATCGCCCTCAGCAAGAGGACCAACTGAGGTGGAAACCGACCGTCTAAGCTCTGATGGTCGGTGAGCTGGGTGCTGTTGGTGTCCAGCAGCGGCGGCAGAAGCAGCGACGATTGCGGCGACTCCCGGAGGAATTGATGATCTGCGGCGTCTTTGCTTGTAGGTTGGGGATCCCTCGATGACAGAGTAGACATTGTTCGCACCATATCCTCGAGTGGCGTGAGAGAATTGAGGACCAGAAAGATTGGAAGGAGGCAGCTGCATCATGCCGTGCATACCATTTACTCCACCCATGTGGTCGGGAATTGCGGTATAAAGACCAGTCTCCTCGTTGGCAATGTAGGCTGGCTCAGCACCCATTCCAAGAGCTTGCTGAGGTGGGGTGATTGGCTCAAATGAGATACCACGATTGCTATAGTCCTCATAATGCGAAGAAACAAACGATGGAGCGGGAGAGTACTCAAGACCATATGCAGGCATGGAAGAGTGGCGTTGATGTGTTTGTGTGATTGGGACACCATTTTGGTTATACTGAACGCGTCCAAAGTCCTGCTCTCTTTTCACTACCTGCTGTGCCATGTTCGGGCCAGCCATTGCCATCTGTTGATAAGCAGCCATTGGGAGCTCTTCCGGCATGGCTGGCATCTGTTGAGGCATCATTTGTGGGGGTGGCATCGAGTCAATTGCGCGCATCACTGGGGATGTTGATTGTGATTGCGATGCAGAGAAGGATGGCTGCTGTGCAGAAAAGGATGAGGAGTTTGCTTGTTGAGCCTTGGTGAGTTGTTCAAAGAGCGACTGTGACGAATCGAATTCAAATGACAAAGCGGGCTCGTTGACTGCCACAGTTGTTGCTTCTTGTCCCATCTTCTCCCTCTTCAAGTCCCTTTCGAGAGCATCTAGGAAGAGTCTGTCATGTGGCACGCTGTACCAGTAGAAGACTTTCTGCTTCTTCTGTGTTCGAATGCAGTTGTTCTTGTAAAGGAAATCTAGGAAAGCGCTCTTTGGCTCTTCTAAAGAGGCATCTGTCCCCGACTTCAAGTTCCGCAGATCCGAAAAGATACCCTCCTCAAACTTCTTCGAGTTCTTGACCGGTCGGCCGAAGGCTTGGAATCTGAATGAGAGGCATCGTACAATGTCGGTACCAGAGATGTGGAAGAGGTTGTTCCTATGAGTCTGTTAGTACATGCACCCGACCTTTAACCCAATTGTCTACTTACCATAACACACAGGAAACATATTCGCCAGTAGGAAGAAGGAATCGGCGGATATACTGATCAGGCGTCCAGTCAACGGGAGCTGATATTAAAAAGTATTTTACTATGCGGTGTTAGCTACGGCGGTAGTAGTAGTAGTAGTAGATGGGAGGCACGACGTACAATTATCGACCTGCTGTAACGCGACCTGGGCGTCTTGTGGTAGGCTCTGCTGTGCTTCACTGCTCAACATGAAGGTCTCTGGTTTTTGTGGAGGAGCCATCGTTGCATGATGTTGAGAATACATCATGTGCGCCATTCAATTGAGTCGAAACAACTGCGCCGAATGCTGCCACAGTAGGAACCACTTCAATGGTACACCGGCCCTATTGAAACAAGTGATCGGGCTGCGTTGGTATCAAGACAGGTTGATATTATGGTATGTTGACGGGCGGGGTGAATCAGCGACGACGATGAAGCAGTAGTGGCTTTGGGTTGGAATAGGGACGATGAAGCGAGTGTGGTGATGGTTCGTTACGATACACGCTGGTTGTGTTTTGGGGAGCCTGCTCCGATCAAGAAAGCCGTAGTCGAAGATGGAACGGTTGATGTTCGAGGAGTTTCGAGGCCAGCAAAAACTCGACTCGGGGGGAGAACAGAGAAAACCGGCTCTCGTGGGAATTATTATGGAAGAAATGAAAAAGAGTTGCAAGCACGCGCAAATTGGATCGACGGGCGAGAGATGGTTGATGCGCGCGTCCGACGGAGCTATCAACAGCAACGGAAGGGGGAGTTTCTTCTGATGCTGGACTGATCCGACGATGTCACGGTAAACTCCCAAGTCGCGATAGTGATGGTCGATAGACGGAGCTTCTAGGATGGGCGACGATGAAGCTTTCGAGGTACGGACCTGCGACAAGAAAGAGAGCGTAGAGTGTGAAGTGTGAGAAGCGTTTTGGAAAGCGGAACAAGGGAGATTAAGAGGGATGGGCTCTCGGGCTCACGACGCGGGCGGTAGGCGGATGGATTTGGGTTGGAAGCGGTGGGTTGCCTGTGGAGCTGGGGAGCGTTGCTAGGAGTGGGCGAGAAGGCAAGTGCGAGGGAGCAAGGTGCCTGAACGAGCGGCTGCTGATATCGACGGGGCAGCAGCGAAAGAGGAGCGCGAGCAGGGAAAGAGCGAAGGGAAGACCAGGGGGGAAGGGAGGGATGGAGGAGGAAGGAACGGGGGTCAGGTCAGCAAGGGGTCGGGCCAGGATAGAGCTAGGGATGCTGCCAGGATGAGTCTAGAGGATTATGGAAGAATCGTGCTGCCGTCGGCGCTGGGGGGGAAAAGGCACGCTGTGATGGGACAGCGCTGCCAGCGAGACTGGCCGATAGACGACGAGCGTGCGTTTAGGCGCACGGTGGATACGAAGAGGCCCGCGCTAGCAGCAGCGAGGATTATGATTGGATGTTCTCCGTGTTCTCTCCTAGAAGACACGACGAAGGAAATGAGCAGGTGTGCACGGAGGAATAGAAAACGGAGGAGACACTAGGTCCGTTCGGGGCACATTTCCGTCGTGCCGCCTCTTCTCCGATTTTTTGGTGGGAGCAATTCTCCCCCCTCGTTGGCCAGCAATGGTTGATCGCGATGGGAAGTGGGGAGTGGCCAGCTAGCAGTCCACCAAATGGCAAAAGCGCCGTGAGTGAGGCAGGCCTGGCATTGACTGAAGAGATCACCGGAGCGTCAACCGGAGGCAAAGACACCCCAGGAAAGGCAGAAAAGGCCCCAGAAGCTAGAGCGGACGCTCCCAGGCCCACGCCGGCAACGACAACAACAGACAGCGAGGGGCTTGTCGAAGCGCAAAGCAGTAGTGGGCCAAGATGTCAATAAACGCAGGGCACGGAGAAGCAACAACATCGGTACGGTAGCGAATGAGAGGGCCGGTTTTCCCGTATTGGCGGATCAAGTAGGAATCAATGGAAAGGGGAGCAGGATTTGAGAGATTTCAACGGGGAAGAAAAGAGGGTTGATTTGGTAGATTTGACCCCAAAAAAGTAAGGGAACGGTACAAAGAGACCTGGTCGTGCAACTCTGGACGGAGAGAAATGGGGTTGTGCTGTACTCTTTCGGAGGGATACAAAAGGAGGCTGCACAGCACAGAATTTTCTGTAGCAGTAGCAGCGGGTAGGCAGGTATTCCTGACTTTTCAAATTGCGCTTGCAATGGGCCAATGAGGCGCCGCGTTTTGCAGGATTACATATGTACTGCTCTGTTCCTCCTGTATGTACCTCGCACGATGTCTCTTTTGCTCTGTGGCCGAACAATGGCCCCGATGCAGGCTGTTCCTCTCAAGCCGAAGGAGGCAGCGAGAAGAAGTCATCACTGACCAAAACAGAGCGAGCGCGGCCAAGCGAGGAGTCCAAGCCGTTGTTCTTTCTTCTCGCTTCGCTTCGTGCAGCTAGGATCCCTGGCTAAGGTGGATTCTGATGCAGCGCTGTGAGCCAATCACTCACCACCCAAAGCCGAAACAGAGGCGCTCGTTGGCAAAATAGTCGCTAGCGCACATCCAAAATATCTCAAACACCGCTGCCCAAAGGGTTGACAGATGCCAAGACACGCGCGGCCGGAGGAATGAGGCCGCAAGTCACCACAAATCAACGACAACTCGTGCCAGCGAGAGAAACGGAGGCCGATGACTACTGGCCTAAAAGCAGAATTGACGATGCTGAGCAAAACACTTTTTGCGGCTGCGAACCGCCGGTATTTCCTGATCATGATGGGATTGAACGACGTCCATTCAATCCCGAATTAGCGATGGCTGTGTTATGGTCATGATCCAAGGTGAGCTGAGCTGACTATCCATCATAGGCGAGGACCAGCGAAGCGGCATCAGATGAGGGGAGCCGAAAGAAGTGATCTCTGCGCGGCGATTCGCAGTGTGGCAGACTGACTACTTGCCTGCGGATGAGTAGACATTCTGCGAGACGAATCGAATGCTTCAAAAACTGCATCAAGATTGAGCTGATTGAGATGTGGCGAAGCATTCTTTCTTTTTTTCGACTTTTTGTTTTTGGAGTTCTGCGGTCTTTGATATTGCTGTGTCGTGCCGGATTGTTTCTCCTTTTCCCGCCCCCGTAGCTTTCATCTGCCCTTCAAATCTCGCCTATGCGACCTTACTCCTTCTCATCTTTCACTACAACCTCAACAATGGAATCTATATCCGAATTATGATTTCGCACCAGTTCGTTCCTATGATACAGTAGACTACAACGTTGGATTCTTACGGGTACCTTTGCTACAACCGAACCTTGAAAACTCCGTACTCCGCACGCACTTAAACATACTTTCCGTCGGTAGGTAGAGCCGCGCCGATTCTGCGCTCGGCCATCACAGTCCGTAAGATCCCATAAAAGAACCCCCAAGGATTCTGCTTGGAAAGGACTGCGAATACCGCTTTGGGAACTGGGGAGGAACAGACGGCGAACGGGCCTTGGAGGTGCTTCGGAGGTGCTTCGGAGGTGCTCCGAAGAGGCAAGAGAGAAAGAGGGGGTCTTGACGAGCGTGGACGAGCTTCGCTTCACAACAAGTCATGAGATGAGTGGTTGAGCAATGGTTGGGTACGGAGTACAGGATCGAAGTCCGTTCAGCGACTCTTTTGCCATGCCATGATCATAGCATCAAGAAGTATGATGATTTATGCATGAATATGAGAGTCGTTATGATGCCCAAACCCTTCGAGGATGGGTTGAGCGGCCTGCTCCCAGCTTGCCCCTCAGTCTGATGACAATGCCCAAAAGTCGGCTTCTCGAATCTCAATGGCGGGGCCGATCAACACTTAAGATCGAGGGATTGTCGATATAGCCCTACGCATACGACGGCCAGATTTTGGCTCGACGAGCTCAAGGCCATCTCCATCTCCTCGTGGCCTGCCTATCCCCGTGTGGATAAGAAGCAGTGCGGGGATGATTCCTGGAACTGGAATTGAAGGCGATAAATTGACCCCGATAAATTGGACTACTGAATTTCATTCCCAACGCCTTCTCTCCCATCACCATGGCCAACAAACAACAACAACAAAATGTGGCGTGGGGTATCGTTTTTTCAGGGACCGAGTAGTCAAAAGTGCTCGCACCTCGTCCCGCTCATCGTAATGCGCTGAGTGCGGAAGGTTAAGCGGAGAGAGATATTGACTTCGGGACTTCAAGCATTCCCATTTGACGTCTTCCCATTTCCAGGTTGCAATCGAGTCTTCCCGGCGGCTGCAATGATGCAGCCAAACTCTCTTCTTTGCTCATATTCAACGGAGTTGTGTACAGCCATCTATATTTCCGCCAGTAAGTTGGGGTTGTCGATGGTGGGGGGGGGGTCAAAAAGGCATGTCTACCTGAAACGTCGCTGAGGCCAACCAGGCAGAGCTCGGCTTGATTCACATTTTAGGGGTCCAGGATGCTGCAGATGCACACAACATGCACCCAACCAGAACCTCACCAACTCGACCCAACGCAACTGCCCAGCTTGGTCTGGCCTGGCCTGGCCATCAACTCCACCAACGACATGGCAGCGATGGCGGCAATTATGTTCGTCACAATTGTCAATTCATGCGCAGGAAGCTATCTTGGTATGGCTGCATAAGTGCGGCCATCCAGAAATGCCGACCAGATGCTCATTGGACTGGTACCAATTGCAGTGGTGGGATGTACCCCGCCATCTCAAGCGCATCGCACTGCACCGCATTTTCTGCGAACACTGCCTACCTACAGAGAAATTCATTCATGAGTGCCCGCTCTTGCCCGCTTCATTTTCTCAATCTTTCTCTTTGTTTTCAACTAAATCATGTCTTATATATGCATCTTCGGTTAGTTGACTTTAGGGCAAGATGAGCGGCATATGGCCAAGGTCCAGTTCAGGTTGCATGAATACGCACACGGTCTCTCTGATATCTTTGATAATTCTGGCGGTACTGTAGAATCTTCAAAGACCCTGATGAGCATCATGGCTGGGGGCCACCGTTGGTCGTCGCGCTGGCCTGTGGCGCGCGCCCGTTGCTGCTGTCCATGTGGAAAATCTGGCAGATCTTCTCTCACGATGAGAGGCTTGCATCCTCCTGCCATGACGCACGCCATATCCAGCTGCTGGGTAGGATATCAAACACTCCAAAATGGCTCTCTCGGGATGACGAATGCCCCATGATACACATAAGAATTTCAGAAACAACCACCATTATCCAGACACGATGTTTCCACAATGTTTCCTCGGCCCCAGAAGAGAAGGTGGCTGGAAGAGGAGCAGCAGGAAGGAAGAAAGGCGGAAACAAGAACACGAGAGCGTGATGGGACCTGCATCTTGCATATCGGCATGATGTGATAGCAACGGCGGGCGCACGGGGAGGGTCGTTGGAGGGGCCATCGCTGGGAGCACCGCTGTGTGCCTGTTTGATGTTCGCCTTGAAACTCGCCTTCAGGTTCTGCACTCACCAATTTCTACGAAAATGTCCCGATGAACATGGGCGAGGCCCATGGCCATGGCCTGCACGATGATCCCGTTGCCTCGACCTTTTTCGACTTTCTGACCCATGACATGGCACTCATCTCACCGAAGAGGAAGTCGTCCGTCCAGAAGCTGCGAATGCGGCCGTCGCACCCAAACGTAACGCACCGGTAGTGGTTGCTCTGGAAATCCATCACGGGCCTCATATCGGTACCTACATAGACGAGGCGAGACGAACGAGGGGGGACGGTGAGCGGTGTGATGGGATTTGTTCCCCCAGCAGCGAAGGAACAACGCCAAGAGAACGATTGATAACACTGCGCTGTGCTGTGCTGCCGATAGCACCAACAGCTCAAAATTCAATCTCACCCAGCGCTGTGGAAGGGAACACACAACACCAAGATCGATCGTCCCTCGCCGCAACTTTCTTTACACTTTGGAGTACGATGACATGCGCCTCCTCAAATATACTCCGTAACCTTACTGTCCCTGATTTTGGGGATCCATCCTAGCCCTTCGCCTCCACCACTTCTCATGCCTCGATTCGCTCATCCTACACAACCTTTCAGATCTTCCCAACTCGACTCTAATTTGGCTACACGGTATGCCTCTTTCCTAGCATCGCCCAGTCTTCCCTCGGACACGACTCACGATCACGATGCACATCATGACAGGTCTGAGCGTGTCGCCTTGTCCCTTTCATTTTCCAACATCTGCGTGCTTGCCCTACCCTATCTTTATTTTTGGATACGTTTGTTTACGACCAACGACAACCCGATTGGCTGATGAGGAGGTTAGGAGCCTAGTAGGGCTCGCTTGGAGAAATCTGATGCATCAATCTTTTGAAACAGCCTCCTCTTTCGGACTTCTCTTCCATTTCTCGCCTCTTATTGGCCGGAGATCATCTTTTTCTCCATGGGCTCGCTTCTAGCCCAGGCTTCGAGTTCCCATTGGGAATCTTCGTCTGGCAGCCCAACCGAGCCGCTGAGATCAGCATCGTGAGTTTTTGTTCCACGACTCAAGAGAGGTCGAGCTTTGGCCGTTGACGCCAAGGTTGAAGCAACGAAGAAAGTTATACCCAAGACCTGATCAAGGCGCCGTCAATCGGATATACCCGCGGACCTCATTGCTTAGCAAAAAATGAGGCCATCACGGCCATGTCTTGGGCCGGCGGCTCTGCGATCGCACATCTTCTCTTCTCTTGACCAACACTTGGGTTACACTCCAGTGACTTTGAGCCCGGCGCTTCGCTGGGCCATTTGCAGGTACGTGCTTGTACCACTACCGACAACATCTTTAGCGCCCGATTCTCAACCCAACCGTCAAGTTCTCTGTTATCCCCCGCCAAATAAAGTGGTGTCCACAGAGAAATCCACTTGGCACGCGCGAAACATCTGGGAGTAGGTATTTCTTGAAACATGACAAATCGAGTCGCGATGTCGGCGTATTCGTACGGCTGATGGAAGTTCATCGTATAGCCCTGGCTAGATGAGGAAACATTTCATCTTTCCAGCCTTACTGGTCTAGCAAAAAACGTGGAAAGATGCTTGCTCAGTATCTTCCTTCTTCCATGACTTGGCGATAAGATGTCTCGCAGCACATGAAACTGCCAAACATCACCACCAAAAAAACGTGAGTTCCCTCCTTCTGATATCCATACCGTAGCCATCACCTCCACACAAACAATCACCCTTGACGAACATCAGACATCCAAAGACCAAAAGACTACAATCCGTCCCCACCTCAAGTGGTCAAAGAGGCATTTCCTCCTTGAAAGAGGCTTTTCCACCTAGTCTCTCAAGGAGGACAAACCCGTATTCAACAAAAAGACCGACTTTGCGGAGGGTTCTGCCGGTCTCATCTTTTCGATATTCGCGTTTCAAATCCTTCTCCCAGCCTTCTGATTCCTCTTTGTTTCGTTTCAATCTTCGGCTTGTGGAACCCTGGCAAACAAACGTAGCCTGCCCGTGATCATCGCAACATCCGAAGGAAGGAGAAGAGAAGGCTGACAGATGTCACTGTTGCATTTCGCATATCAGATACAATCGTGAGATCCTGCATATCACGTGATATCAGCTTCTGGTTCTTTTTGCCTTCCTGAAGGATTGATGGATGATGCCTGCGTCGTGTGGCTATCATGGGGCTACCCTACTCGCACGGTAGGAATGGCAAAATGGAGAGAGACCCCTTTTCAACGTTCTCAGGGGTTTTCAAGGTCTAGTCGACTACCACCCCAAGGTTCGTCCCCTTGCTGGCTCTGAGGCAAATATTTGGGCAGGCATATGCTGGAGTGTTAAGTCCAGTTTACTTTTCCAGAGCTTGGGATTTTATCATGGTCGTCATTTCATCGCCACCAGGTGGATGTTGATCATGGTATAGAGTTATGCTGGATACGGCTGATCGTCGACAAGGACGAGGGAAGGAGGGGAGGTGTGAGCGTTCTGGGGAATGTATAGGCGAGAAGGCAAATGGTGAAACGGCGTGATCATAAGCGAGCTGTGGATGGTTTGCGGTTCCCTTGCGGCTGACAGAAATTACTTTTGGCTTGTCAGATGGGATCGTTAAGGGAGGTGAGTGGTGAGTGGTGAGATGAGGGGAAAAAGTTATGAAAGTGAAGATCTCTATGTGTTGTTTCTTTTGCATTTTCAATGCATCATGCTTTACTCGGACATGGAGAGGGTCGACCAGTTTTGCTTTGAGTGTGGGGGGTTAGGTATGACGAGTAGAAGATATTCGTGGGGAAGTTGACCTTGAAAGTGTATCGCCATAACATGGAAAAAGGGTTAAGCAAGAAGAGTGGCGTGCTAGTACTTTCATTCTGGTTGAACCTGCTACTTCCTATACATATCCATTCTAACTCTTTCGCACACTGTTCTTTCGCATTTCCGATTCATGTAGAACCTCAAATCACTGTTTACGACACTCTCCATCACACTCCAAATTAAACTTCATTACAAACCTTCCGCTCATACCTTCTTTATCCCTCACTATCACTTCCTATTCTACGAAAGTTTGGAGTGGAACTTTCAACTCGGGCAAGTCGAATAGAGATATGATGGTAGGATCTTAATATTGGTGTAGGAAACCTTGGGTGTACGGAATGGGGGTGGTTGGTTCATTGGGGATGAACGAAAGGGGAAGAGGTGATCTTCCGGAGGGTGTGGTAAGTAAGAGGGGGAGAAAAGGGATAGTGTAGAGGAGGAAAGAATAGTTGTTGTTGGTGAGATGAATTCTGCTGCCGAAGATTTTGTGTTGTTGGTATTGTAGTTGTGAATTTTCATTTTTTGGAAAATGGAAGAGAGATGGATTATTCGTGATATTCACTATTTCTCTGCTACGCGATGACTTCTTGAATTGGTTACTTGATAAGATCCCAAACGGTATGTTCGTGGGATGTTGAGGTTTGGAAGTGCAAAAAAAGTAAAAGATTTATGATGGGTTGAGGGGACGGTTGGATTGGGAGAGGGGATGTGTTTACGATATGCATGGATCTAATATAATAAGTTGGCTTCTATACCATTACCATCGTCCCAATTTCTCAACAGTTCAATATCTTCCCAACCTTATATATCCCCTCCTATTTCCATCTAATACGATCTATAATCTAATACCTATTGCAGGTATCGAAAATACCTTTAACCTTGCTCCGCGCAACCTAGAAATGTGAAAGCTTTCTCTCTTTTTTTGTCGGGTTGGGTTTAGGTAGTTAGTATGATGGAAGTTGGAAGATAGGGTAGTATGAGAAATAATAAGGGGGTCGGAGAGGGGTAAGTGTTGTTGTCGAAATAGAAGGTGCTATTGAAAATAGTTTAGTCGGTAACTTGAAAAGGGTTATAAGATGACAACTCTATTACTAAAACCTCCTATGGTATTATACTGCTGAATAAATATAAGATGAAGTGATAAATAGGCAGGTTACTATCTAACTTGAACGTTCATCAGAGAATATCTATGATGGAAGCCGCAAGTTTGGAGTGTCTGGACTCTGGATATTTGACGTATTGTACTATTTTGTAAACATTTCATTACTCAACCTTGTGCATTCATTTCCCACTCACCCAATCTCCAAAGAATATGGACTAGTACTTTCATCATTTAAGTGGAAGTAAATTTACACATGCCGGATTGCTGCCAAAAACCGAGTTGCTCCCGAAAACAATCACTGCCGACCCACCCTGCGAATTTTCCACCAAGGCGGAGGATCTCAAAAAACTACTAATCACTTCATGTGCATTGTGCATGACTACACGACGTAATTGAAGCGCGTCCCCTCGAATTGATACAAGAGAGCTAGCAGACTTCTGTGTCGATCTCTTTCTCCGAATCTCCGAATCTCCGCTTAAATTATTTAGAGATTCGGACAAACGAACAAGTAATCTCCTTTCGAGAAAATTAAGCCCACGGAGCCCACGAAACCCATTGACCTCGATATACGAAGAGGTTTAAAGGCGCCACACAATTGACAGACAACTGTGGTCGTGACTACTCGGTAGTTTCCATGATACCTGCAGGGCTGTTCTATATTACACCACCCCTCCAGCTCAGTAGACCTTCAAAGACCGGCTCCTTTGCTGCTCAGCCGGGGTAGATGGTCCCGTCGCAGTCGAAGGCGTGCCACTCGCGATTTCCCAAGGAAGGAGCGTCCAGTCTCCGCCCGAAGCGGGACTAGCGTGCCTATAAACCCCCCCCCTCGGATTCGAACTTCTCCCCAAAATTATCTGCCACTTCGCGGCGACATCGCCAGGCACGAATCCCAAGACCGAAATGCCTCGAAGTTCGTCATCCTTCAATCGTGGGGAGCGGAGGACGCGATAAACCAACTATCCAGGCAGTTTCTGCGTACAGTGCAGTGGAGGTTGCGTAGCTCGCAGATCTGGTTGCGCGCAACCTCTTCCCGAGCAGCTCATGCAGACGAGCCATCGCCTCCGCATGGCAGTGTCGTAATTGAGCGGAAGAGGGTAGGAGTGTCGCAATCTTGAGGTGGTGCGTTGAGGTGTCGAGGCCGGGGATCGCAGTCGAGTGCAGCAATTCGGAGAGGGAAGGAGCGATGGAGCACTGGAGGAACATCTGCAAAAATGGGATCAGCACGGGAGTAGCAGACTGTAATTCGGGGCTCTCTCCCCGGATTGGACTTTCTCTCACCTCTTCGTCCACCCTGTTGCAGCTCCTTCGAGGAGCAGGAATTATTCGTTCACAGAATAGAACGTACAGCCATAACTTTACCGCAATGATTGGTAAAAGAGTCCTTCTCGCCCGCTTCAGGTATTATTATGCCAGACCACCAGGGATAAGTGAGACCAGCATACCGTACTAGATACTCCGGACGTAAATGGTTTTCATTTCCGTAATTGCTCAAGCGAGCTTGGAATTGCTAGATATATATGCTTTGCCTCCGGCGGCCACTGCCGTGGAGGCCGAGGTCTTGGAGGCGCATCGGAAGGCGCATTCTTTGGAGGCATTCGACTTCAATTAGGCGCTGAGCAGTGAGCAGTTATATAGAAGGGTCACAAAGTCGAGATAACCTCGCGTCACGTCACGGCAGCTCAACGCGGGGAAACACGCTAATTGCGGCCCCTAGGTCTGTTAGGGGAACGCTAGAGGCTAACTAATGTCGCTTTGGGAATTCTGCCGCCTTTCACCGCGCGTAATAGCGGGGTTGACCAACCGGAGCTCGTTCGTATATCTCGGAGGGCTTAAAAAGTTTATATCGAGTCAGCTTTTCCACCCCAGGGAGGGCTTACTAATCCGATGTACACTAAACGCTAGGATAGTATCAAGCTCGCAAGCTCGCTTGAGATTAATTGGGTTATAAACCCATTACCTCGTAGTTTGAATTCTATTGTATTAGAATCATAAAAGAGAATACAGATCAAAATAGAAGTACTATAGATCATAAATACAGATTTCAAGCCTATTATCTCCTGATTTCGATCCTATTATATTAGAATTATAAGAGAAAATAACGATCAGAATAGGAGTACTATGGACGATAAATACAGGTTTCAAGCCCATTATCTCCCAGTTTGAATCCTATTATATTAGAATCATAAAAGAGAATAAAGACCAGAATGGGAGTGCTATAGATCATAAATACAAGTTTCAGGCCTATCATCTCCCGATTTCAATCTTATTATATTAGAATTGTAAGAGAGAACAAAGATCAGAATGGGAGTGCTATAGATCATAAATACAGGTTATAAGCCCATTATATCTCAGTTTGAATCATATTGTATTAGAATTATAAGAGAAAACAAAAATCAGAATAGGAGTACTATAGATCATAGATACAGGTTTCAAGCCCATTATCCCCCAGTTTAAATCTTGTTGTATGAAATCATAAGAGAGAACAAAGACCAAAATAAGAGAGCTAATAGACGATAAATGCACCTCTCCCGTTCTAGCTTTGATTCACTATAACAATCTAGCATAACAAACCGAAAACTAGGGGGAAAGGGGTGGGCTTATATACCATAGTATACTCGACATGATCACCTGCATCTACCCTGTTGTCAAGATCATAGTACGTATCATTGGAACTCTTAGTTTAGTAGTACGGATCATCATATCATTATAAGCAGTTCTCTGTGGCAGAATGCATCAATTGTCTAGTCTAAGAACCAACGAAAAAGCACCCAGAAGACCCAACAAACTCAACCCCTTCGACGATTCTCCATGAGAGACGCCTCGATTAGGCTCTCACCCCCCTTCTCAACCTCGTAGATAGTCTCAACTTTGAACCCCGCATCTTTCAACAAGGTTCTCCACTCGCTATCCAGCCGCGCCTTTGTGCTGTTCAACGCCATCATCTCGATATCGGCGCTGGTGACACGCCAGCTGGCGTTGATATCAGGAAGGACAATCTCTTGGATCAAGAGCTTAGAGTACCCTCGCTTCATAATTGCCGCGAGGTGGCTGAGGATTTGGCCAATTTTGGCGTCGGATTGGGTACGGAATATGCCATGAATATAGTACGCTTTCGCAGCTAAAAGGTTGTCATTAGCAGAAGTTTGAAGTGCAGAGAGCTGGGAAATGGTACCAATTATGTCCGGATTATTGAACGTGTTAATTGCAAGGGCTTTCATCCTACCCTCCAACGTCGCCTCCTCTGCGGCATCTAGGGCATCGCTGAGTAGGGCTCGTTCTTCCAATGTTGTCTCACTCGAGGTATCCAAGACGTCGCTGATGTCACGTAGGATCAACCGACCGCCATTCGTGCCCATGATGGAACGTTCAAAACGAGTACTGAACATATGCACGTCTCTTCCTAATCTGCCTTTGCCGAATTCCACCATGATGACATTGCTTCCACCTGCCATCTTTTCCCTAATGAATTCAGAGAAGATATGTTGTTGGACAGGATAAACATCCATCCAGGTGTGAGACGGCTTGTTTGTGGAGGATTGCGATGGTTGGATATTTAAAAGTTCTGGGTGTTTTGTCTGAAGCCATGGGCCCAGGTCCAGGAGTGTGTGATGTGCCAACTTAAATGGCGGAAGGGTTGTAGACAGTGTCGGTGCGGTATATGAATTGTGCTTAAGATAGGTTGGCAAGTGCTGGAAAATTGGCCCTGCAATGTCAAACCTGGAAGAATGTCAGGAATCAATACTGTTTAGAAAGACAAGATATTTTGCTCTTACGATAAGTTCATCTTTGCTTTAACTTCTGGCTCTGCAAGCTTGTTCGAGGTTGGGGTTGCAATGTAGGTATCGGGACCGGTCTCCTTGATGATATTGATGGCCGCTAAATGCTTCATCACACGCGCTGTATCAATCGCAAGTCAGTCTCCAGGCCTTCCATTTGGCGAAAAATAAACCCACAAAGAAGCGCCTCATCAGCACCAGTTCTCAAAGAGATCTCCTTCAGTGGCAAGAGCAATTCCTGGTGGGCCAGAATATTGAAAATACCTAAGTCCAAGCCTATCTTGATGGTAGCATAAGAAGATGGCTGCAAAAGTTAGTAATATTCTTGTTCAGCTCAAGACGTGCCGGCCTACCTGGGATATGATTCGCTGAACAATGTCATCGGGAGACTGCAGTGCTGCGGTCAACTGATAGCTCAATTCCAACAATCGCTCTTTTGCGCCAGGCTCGTTGACCGCGTACGTGCTCTGCGCCTCCGTGAAGCTTGCTAGGATTTCTAGCGCCGCCTCTGGTATCCCATTCTCACGAGAGGCCATGTTGGGAACCCGTCGGACGCGCTGCTGCATGTGTGGCTGATTGTTGAAAGACATTATCGTGAGAGTGTGGGCTGGGATTTCTTGTTCAGAAGCGGTGGTGAGATGTTTGTGGGGGTAAAAATCTCTGTGAACTGTAGCCAGCTTTTATTTTCTGTTTCGGGCCGGTGCTTTAAGCCGGAAAGGAGGTACTCGCTTGGAGGGGGTGGCCCGCCTCAAAGCGGCTTGCCGAAGAGTGAATAGGCAAGCCGACATTCCAAGCTTTCTAGAGCATTCTCTTGCAGGGAGAATCTCAAAGTACCCAGAGCCAAACAAGAAAGCAATTAACAAAGTATGACCCAGAAATAGGAGTAGCAAGCCGAAGTGAGCTGAAGTATGAACCAAAGAAAAAACCAAATCAATATTAGATACTATAACGCCACATGAGATGCATCTACCCCAGACGCCGCGCTAAACATCAGCTTTTTAAAATCCCTAGGCACCTTTAATATCCTCATCTATGGCTTATTCAGCCCAGGCCCAAAGAGATCATCGGCTTCGCGAGCAGATTTCTCTCTCTCCATTTTGCGTTTTTTGGTAGTTTTGTCATCTTCCCCTTCCCCCTCTCGTTTGACCCTCTGCAACGCTACCAAATCAATCTTCTCTGGGTTGCGGCACTTCTTTAGCTTCTTGGCTAGAGCGCCGACTTCTTTCCTTTCTGCTGGATTGTTCTGCGGGTTGGGTTCAACAGTGTGAAGCATACCTGCACAATCCTCGATCACGCTCATCACATTTTGTGCCATTTCATTATCAATACCTCCAAGTTTTGAGGCTATATACCAGCGGGTGAGCTCTTCGTCGGCGAGGAGAAGAGATGCCATCATTATTTGGCTAGGCGTAAAGTGGAAATAGACATCAGTCAACAAAGCGCTGGTCTTGAGCCGTTCCTTTGCGGTACCGTGCGCTACTTGAGCTCTATGATCTAGAGTCTGTGGTCTGGGTACAGAAGCATCATCGTATGGCATAGCTCCATTCGCGATAGCTCTGATTTCCATAACAGCGCCCTCAAGCGCACGGAAAGGATGCCTGACATCGAATTGAAAGCGGAGGCCTTGTGTAAGAAGGAATTCGCTTGCAAGAACATCCGCCGGTTTTGTTTTCTCAATGGCTTCCGCAAACTTAGTCAAACGGTAGTAATGATTTTCGGTCTTGGTTGCGAAGAAGAGGGCGGTTCGAAGGATGGTGGCGGGGTCGTAGGTCATGAGCGAATTAGTTGTATAAAATCGCTTGATGTATTGCACTGCTGTCGCCTGTTACTGACCGTCAGCTTGTTTGGGTTGTAGAAAGATTCCCAGAGCAATAGTCCTACCTTCACATCGGTCGGGAAGCCCAAATAATCGCCTAACTGTAAGGTTTGACGGCAATAGAATTGTATCAGCCTTAATTCTTCCTCCACGGTCAAGCAGTCCACCTCCCCTTCGGGCAATTGGCTTGCAGCTCTACTCTTGCTTTCGGGGTCGGCATCGCTGACGTCTGTAGAGGACAAAGCTTGCGCCTCTCGAGCTCTTCGAACAGCATCACGAACGCGATCTGCGGCTAGTTGATTTGTGGTTGTTCGGAGGGTAAGCAGTGAGATGGACGTAAAAGACCACATGCGGTATTGAGTAGAGGTTCGATAGCGAGCATCTTCTGTTACGACGTTGGAGGCCATCGTGATATCATAGTTGGGGGTAGTGCATGGAAGAGGTTGAAGAGGCTGATGTCGAGATGAGGTTGGCGGGCAGCCTCGTCTATCGCTGGTTGCGCGACTCCTTGGGGTTTTGCGATTTTTTGACTGCACACACTAATCTGCCGACACTTAAGGAGCGTACACCAAAGCCGTGATATCTCCGCCAAATGGTATACAAATTATATAAAAAATAGATCAAAAGATCGGTAGAAGCTTTCCGCTCTTAGACGCCTATATATAACCGTACCTAGCCATATAATTCTGGTTAAATATTAAAAGGGGCGGAAAAGTCGAAAAATCGACTTTTGAGAGTTATGCGCGCCAAGACCTGGGGTGCAGGGGGGTCTACCCCATCAAAAAAAATCGAACTTTTAATATTATTTAATTAAATCTTTTATGATATATTTAAAATAGTGAAAAATAAAAGAAAAATAATTGTTCCAGAATTCCGAGAAGATCCCTTTATTATATTTTGTGGTTATTTATTAAATGCGGGTTAAAGAGGAAAAATCAAGTGTTAGCAGATTACCGTATCCACTCAGTAGATATGCGCAGATACCGTGGGCCTATGAGGCACGGTTAACGTAGGGGTTCTAATAGGCCAGAAACCTAGGAAATAGAATTCCAGCCTGGCTCGAGCTTTCAGGAGTAATGCGCTCGAAGCTCTGAAGCTGTTCTCCCTGATCCGCCCAATGAATACCCTTACTACCCCCTTGTATCCCCACGGTATCGGCGCATATCTACTGAGTGGATACGGTAGTGTGTGCAGGCCGAAAAATCTAAAAACCTCAAGGAGTCGCGCAACCAGCGATAGGTTGCGCACAGACCATCCGAAGATAGACCGGCGGGTTTTAGGCGTGATTCACAACCTCACGGTCCTCGTTGTGCTCACAACAACCATCATATCTCTCTCTCCTACTGTCTTGCGTACCGCTCCATTCACCAGTGCTGCTTTTCTGGCCAGGGAACCGTAATCTTAGCAGGTATGCTTCCCATCAAGGTCTCTCATACTCGTATTATTGCTGCTGAACGTCCATACTCGAGTATCAGTTCTGCGGAATCCAACACTCTTGCAATTTATTTTCTAGCAGTGTATTTATTATTTGCATTGGTCTTTTCTTCATTTCTCAGCTTGGTTTCTATTTCTATGTACATGACGTGATTTGCTGGAGGCCGTGTAAAACAAAATGCCTACTTAGTAGGTTGTTTGACGGTCCCCCAATTAGAGTACGGGAGTTTTCACCTGGAAACACTTACCGGTAGGCCAACCCCACTGGTGGCTGGCTCATCTATGCCTAGTCGCAAGGGTATTGCACTCGGATTTTTGCAAGAAAACTTTAAGGCCGTTGGCCAGGAAGGTCTACTGTAGCAAGAAGTACTTGCCAGGGTAAGGCCATCTCATTTCTCCCCACAACCTAGCCACCCAAATGGCTATTTAAGGATGGTGTTTCTGGCATTTATTTCACTCTTTGATTGTGGCTCAATAGCTTCGTGTTAAGCATCCCCTTGAATCAACACTCTACGATTTTCTGTTTGGATGCCATTGATTGATGTTGCCCAAAAGCGAAAAGCTACAATCGAAAGAAGAGCATCTTCATCAAGAAACCCCTACAGATATTTCACTTTAGCTTCGGCATTATTGTCTTTCAATGTCGCATTTGCAAATTCCTATATTTTTTATTCCTTGCAAAATTGAGAATGCACCAGACTCTCTTCCCACACTTCAATTCAAAGAGACATGCCCAAGCTCTAAAATTCAAAGACAAAGACTATTGCAGTTCTCGAACCCGAGATGAAGCCCCGTCCAAGATTTCAGTATTCATTGAGCACAGCTATTCTACTCCATTGCACTGAATTCTTCCCGGCGCTAGTCGCCATAGACTGGGGCTGATGGGCTAATTTCCATTCACCTAGTAGTGGCTAGAATTTAGCTCAAAAGCGAACACAGGAAAAGAATTCCCAAAAGCGTTCGGCTCTGTTCCCTCGCGATATCCATAACACTCTCATTTTCACTCCAGTATTTCCCCACGTTTGGGTATCGCACTTACCGCTTTGAGCTAGCTTCATGCAGCTAGCTTATCTGGACCTCTTGTACAAAAAAAACTAGAAAACCTTTCCACATACGTCCCACAATTTTCAAATAGTACCGGAGCTGATCTATAAGCATTCAAGATGCCTTCAACACATTTCACGGAACCGACGACCAATTACTGGCAAGAAATATCCAGCCAGGACTCAGCACCACCCTCCCCGCCTTGGTACAGTACCTTCTCCATCACCCTCATCCCTTGATCTTCAAACAAAAACCCTAAACATTTAGACTACCTCAAATACTGCATTTCAACAATCTAACACAATACTAGGAAATTCAAATACCCAGCAAAACTCCCCGACAACCGCATCCTCTACCTCCCCATCCGACCCCTCCCAGGCCCCTCACCAACGGATCCACCAAAAGAAGCAGTCGCCTCTCTCTTCCTCAGCCAAGCCTCCCTCACCGTCGTCGATGAACTAGGAATCTTCGTCTCAACTCTTATCAAAGAAAGTTTCGGCTCGGAAATCGATGTCATTATCGGCCTCCCAACCCTCGGTCTAGCACTTGCTGGAATCGTAGCAAAGAGTTTAGGACATGGTTCGTTGTACCTTTCCAGTTATTGGTTATCCGAAATGGGAAGCCGAAGGTGAAGGAGGTTACTGATGATGAGTAGAACGTTATGTAGCCCTAGGCTACTCCCGGAAATTCTGGTACACGGATGATCTATCTACCTCCCTAACCTCCATCACCTCACCGCACGGCGAGAAAAAGGTTTTCCTTGATCCGGATCAATTACCACTTATTCAAGGCAAGAATGTCGTTATCGTTGATGATGCTGTTAGCACAGGTCAGCACCTTCTACCCATCCCTTCCCCCCATACCCCAAAATCCACCCTATCTAATCCCTCTCTCCTAGGCAAAACCCTCAAAGCAGCATGGGACTTCCTGGCCAGCCCCAACATAAACTGCAACGTCCTCGGCGTCGGCGTAGCCATGAAACAAGGCTCGCGCTGGAAAGAAATTCTCGGACCGGAGAAGAGCGGGAAGTTAGTGGGGGTTTTTGATAGTCCTTTATTGAAAGCTGTTGAGGATGGTTGGATGGTTAGAGAGTGAATAGCTTCTTTCTTACTTCCTCTTTCATAGACAGACAACTTACAATTTACAATCTACAACTCCTTTGGAATCGAACCACTAGCAAGCTAATAATGATCTTGGATTCAATTTATTCTTGAATGCCCTGTAAAGGACCGTGATGAGGAAAGCTGGATCGAATAGGACAGTTGTGTAGAATAGGCTGGTCCGGCAATCGCCGGTTAACTGTGTAAAAGTAATTTGGTAACTTCCATACAACTATACTTCTCCACACAGAGAATCTACGAGACTAAAATACAAGTAGTTAATCAAAGCCTATCCTCCAGTTCCATAGAATCCTTCGCCCCCCTTATCATCACCATTATAATAACCAATCCAAATTTCTCCTCTCACCACCCCTACAAGACCCAGACGATGTCACTTCAAAAAACCCCCCATCCCCATCAAACCCACATACACAAAAACAATCCATACACCCCCTTCCCATCCCAAACCCATCCATCCAAAATTACCCCCCCTCCCCCCTCCCCCAAAAAATCCTTATTCTCAACCACTTACCCTGCGCAACACCAAATTCTCACAGGGTAACCTAGATGTGACAAGAAAATATGTAACGATCTTATTACGAGAAATGCGAATGCGAAGAGATAAATAGGAGTCGATAGGGTGGATAGAGTAGGGGTAAAAGAGGGGAAAGGGGAAGTCGGAAGGGGGAAGGGGAGGGGAAGAAAGAAAGGGGGGGAAGAAAGGAGAGTTATTCTCCCGGGGTTACCCTGCGATGGCCAATTCATCCCCGGGTAACCGCGTGGGAACAACGATTGATAAGACCCACGCCGTTATATAGAATATTTCTGACAATACTACTACTTCTCCAACCTTGAGTTTCGTTTCTCCTTCCTTGCCGTAATTCTCGTCACCGCCAGAGAAGAAAGCGATATCGCCGATGAGTCGATGACCCTCCTTTTGCAGCGGCTTAAATCTAATATATCGGTGACTTCTAGACTTACGACGCCTCGACACTCTTCAGCCAAAGTGTTACTGAAATTCTATTATTCTACCTTCGGCAGCAGTCGCGGGCCAAGCTAACGGTTAAGGAATCGGAATCGGGACGTCGACAGCGTGCAGGGCGAGAAGTACAACATAAATGCAAGTGTTGAAACATAAAACTTCAATATAGAAGGGCGGATTCGCAATGATAAGGGTGTCACTCTATTTGGATCCGACTTGGAAAATTACCTAGCTAGACTGCTAGCAGAGCATCTGTCTCATATTGATTTGATACGAGTCGCCCCTCTGTATACATCAAACAAAGGATGAAATCTAGGTAGCAAAGCAAATAAGCTAACATCAAATCCTGACACTCAAAAAGTTTCTCCTCTTGTATGGCCACCACGCTTTTCGTTGTATCGTTGTAAAAATCCATGCCGCCGAGCTCATTACCCATATTCCTTCAATAAACTTCCTTCGCAAAACGCCAAAGAGCAAAAAGTCCGGGACCTCTACAAATTTTCACTTTCTCTCCCGGGCAACTCTAACCTTCCCTTTGCCCTTGATATGTACGGTCTTTGCAGATGAAATTCGGGGCTTATTTGCAAGCATCTTGAACTTTAAATCTGGCATCTCTTCCTCTTGATCAGCTCTATGATAGACCTCGATCATGTGGTCAGTTAGGAGCGACGCCATCTCGCAGGGCCAGGCCATCTCGGCGGGATCATCATCCGCCATATCAGGATCGTAGAAGTCGCAAAGGCGATGCTCAGACTTCTTTACATCAGTGAAAACTGCCGTGGCACTCTTAGCAGCCATAGGACGTTCCATAGCAAGTGTGATGCGTTCCAAGTTGGGGAAATCTAGCATGACGTGAACGTTGCAGAGAGGCTTGTAGTTCCAGAGGTTTTGCGCCATTCCAAGAGAACGAATCTTCGATAACTCCTCTTTCGGCATGTCGCGAAGCATGGATGCAAGGCTGAAGGCCTTACCCATGTTGACTATTGTTCAAGTGTCAGCAGCCCGAATACGCCACATTTTAAGATCTTCATCAGTGTCTATGAGCTGGGCAGAATCGCCTTTGCATGTAAAGTGTAAGAGGGAAATTGAGAAACACTACGAACCTTCACCAAAGTAAATAGTGTCTCGAGTCCAATCAACGTAAACCCGCGGACCAGAAACATAGGTGCCCATGCCGAGGTCGAAGCGTTCAAGAGCTCTCAATCGGGAGCCTGCACAAGCGTGGAGCAAGGAAGGAACCGGAGCGGTTGGCTTGAAAATCAACCCAGTGATATGGTGAGCAAACTCGGAGAGAACGACTTTAACCTCAATCTACACGCTCATTAGTCTTTCGTACAAGTATGAAGGGCATTGGAAAGTCGCACCTGAACGATTCGTGGGCCTACAGCTTCAATGGCCGCATCCCAAATCTTGTCTCTCAACTCTACTGGGAGCACTGAAAACCCAGGAAAGGAGGTCGCTGGCTTCATGGTTTGTTGAAGAGATTTGACTGCGAGGTTAGGGGAAGTGGTCGCGTCGGATTTGCCAGCCTCCTGTCGCGCGTCAGTGATGTTCTCTTGCACGATGCGACGCGGTTAGGAGAATCAACGAAACTTACCTCTTTCTTTCCAAGCATCTTCTTGACCTTGGCCGCGTTCTCCACAAGATAGGAATTGGCCATCTTATTATCTTGATGCGTGACATACATGCTTTCCCCAACCGCCTTGCTCGTGACATTATTCGGGGCCATTTCAAGTTCCGTGTATCGACGCGTGTCAGGATTGAGAATTGAGGAGAGTCAAACCCGATTCGTGGCACCGAACCCAAGATTGCTTGTCGTGTTGTATCCTAGAAATTGCGGGGTACGAGGCTTCCTAGAGAAAGGACGGCGGGGGTAAAGTTCGAGGTTGAAGGAAAGGAAAGTGTTGAAGCAGGTAGGCGCGTTCCCGCCACTTTGAGAACGCGAGTAGGAAGCTAAGCGAAGTCGTTCCTTCCCCCTTTGACAAACCCGCGATTAGCCCAACCTTTCGTGGATTGAAAGATGGGTTAAATATCAAGAAGTTGCAACTTCCAAAAAAAATCAAAAAGACTTGTTGCATCCTTGTTGTTACAAACAGATCTCGGCTGTCCACATCAGCTCAATCGTTCGGCCATCCGTTTGCTTGTGCACCAGCCAGCTTCTGGTTGCGCGCGTGTCCAAAGGCGCAAGCTGTTTGCAAAACCATTAAGAGGATCGCTTTTTGATAATCGTCGGAGTTGGGGCCTCCGCCTCGCCCCAACTCCGACGATTACCTCGGGTTTTACCGTAGACTCCAAAATGAGACAATCCTACGTATTTTTGGGGTTCTACTGCCTTGAAACGCTTAGCGTAGCTTTATACAAAGAAGGTATTTCTGATGACTTGCAAATTGCCTGTGCACTTAAACCTTGCCACCAAATTTCACACAACAACAACAAATGAAAGGGGGTTTGATAAAAGTATTCTGATCCCTACGGGTATGATATATAACACGATTCAAATAAGGTATTCAGTAAACGCCACCGCCATGATCTATAGTTTTCCACAAGTAACTTCTCTTGTTTTTCGTCCTATTTCTTCGGATCAAATATCCCTCGCTATTTTGTGGTCTTTAAATCCCAATCACAACTCTTTCTTCGCCTGCTCAGCTTTCGCCTTCTCTTTCGCTTGCTTCTCCATTCTGGTGATGATAGCCTCAGCACCAATACCACCAAATACAAGACTAACACCACCCCATTGCTTGATGTTGAGGCGGTGGCCAAACCACATGACGGAGAGTATCATAGTCAGCATTTTGCGGGTGACCGTGACGGTTACCAAGAGGAGGGATGAAAAGGTTGCAAGCGTGTAGACTAGAGCTAAGTGTTAGTCGTCGAAAAGTGGAAAGAGGTTGGAGACTTACAGATGAAAACCTGCCCAACAGCGCCACAAACCGCAAATCCAAGAACATCATACCACACCCCAGGATGTCTCGTCATAAATCCGAGAGCAGAGGCGAACTCTCCACCTCCTCCGGAACTAAGATCCATACCCAAATACTCTCCGATACCAGTGTGGATAATATATGGCGAAAGTCCAAGGTACGAGAGAGTAAGAGCAGTGCTGATCAAATTATTGGCGCACATCATCTGAGGTCCCTTGTATGGTTGGAAAGAAGTAAAGATATAGTCCTGGGTGGTATTCGTAAGGCCATCAAAGAGAAGATTGACCCCCAAGAGGAGAAGTCCCCATGTGCTATTCCGGTCTGGATTTCCATCAGCCTTGGAGGGCTTTGCCTTGCCAGACCCAGCATGCAGGGTGAAAACCGCAACGCCCCCTGTTACTGCCAATACAACCAAGTATTTGTAGAGCGGGTATCGTTTCTGGAAAATCGTAATGTGCAGAAACATAACCGGGAGGAGCTTGCATGATTTCGCGAGAATGAAAGTAATGTAATCGATGTGTGCCAGGGAAGCATAGCCAAATGGTGAGGCCAGGGAGGATGTTATGGCAACAAGAAGCAGAGGTACGAAAATTCGACGATTGGGAAAGACAGGTGGTGGTGAGGCGCCTGTCTTGGTATCGAATCGTAGGTAAAGATAGCCAGTAAGGGCTGCGAAGAGGGATTGGACAGTATTGAGGAAGACCGGGAACTTGAAGACCTCGGGCGATTCTGCGCTGCCATATTGGGTTGTAGTCAGACGTTCTTGCAAAAGCGCCCAGGTAAGACTGAGAATTTCATTAGACTAAGGTTTATTACTAAACATTGAGGATATACTACTTACAACGATCCGTAAATTCCACCAACCGCAACCAGAAGTTGCAATGCGCCAGCCTCTTTAGTCGCCGACACAGCAGGCTTCACAACATCCCCATTGGATTTACCACCCAAAAGATCCCCGTTTATATTTTCCTTTTCATTGTTTCTTGGGTTTCGACTCGGCGTTCCGCGTACTTCGCCGTGTACATATTCGGAAGAAGGCTCTCTACGCAACGGCGTAGCTTGTTTAATTCGTGCCATCGCGTACGTGCAGCAATTGGTGAAAATCAAAGGAAGGACTGGGAACAAGAACGATGAGAGGACAAATCAAGAGAAAAACAAAAACAGAAGCCAGAAAACAAAAGGTAGGAAACTGTTCACTATCGCAACAGCGCGCGCTGGTTATGCCACCTTGCATCAAGTTAAGCTCCAAATGCCGAGGCCGGGGAAGAAATCCACTCGCCTAATGGAGCCGAGCCAGGCGGTGAAACCACGGCAGTATTTTACTAAGATTCCATTCGGGACGAACCTAGTTTCACCTACTATGAACCTCCCCAGAGGAAGAACTGTCCAATTCTCACCCAATCGTGTCCAAAATCTCCGCTCTAAACCACTCCACTCTCAGTATCTCGACTAGGTCGACACATTCAAACCCCCTTCCACAACCCATCCGGCATAAACATGTCCGGCGCAAACTCCCCAGAAATCCTCGAGGCCTATGAGAAGGTGCGCTCCGACAAGGAGGAGACCAACTGGCTGTTAATATCATACGCCTCAGCTGTGGGTGACAAACTGTCTCTCACCGAAACGGGCACAGGTGGCTTGGAGGAGCTGAAGGAAAAGCTGGATCCCAATCAAGCACAAGTAAGACGACCTTTAGCTCTTCAAGCACAAGACTAACTCGAAACAGTATGCTTACGTCCGAGTCGAATATGCCAACGACACCGAGAGCACGCGCGTGAAATTTATTGTAGTAATCTGGATCGGGGAGGGCACCAAGGTCATGCGCAAGGCTCGAGTTAGTATTGAGAGTGGGGAGGTCAAGAGAGTTTTGGGACACCATTCCATCCAGGTTGATGCTAGGGACAAGGGGGATCTGAACGAAAAGGATATTGTTGTGCGGCTACGAAAAGCGGGTGGTGCGGATTACAATGGTGGCAGAGGCTGATTTTTCGTCGGTGAGCATGCTAAAAGACAAGACTACCATAAAGTTAGGTGGGGGCGGGGTATGGAGGGGTTATCTTTTTTGGGCGTTTTCCGCAAAGAGGCCAGGCGGCAAAGACAAATCCTTGGCGTACACTTCTGGTAAAGAATTTGGGCCATGTAGAGGCGCAGGCGTGATATAGCTTTTTGGATTTCATGAAATGTTGATATATCAAGCTTTTTAACATGTTAATTGACATACCAGACCCCGACCCCCAAACTCCCGAACTCATTGCGCCGAGTCAACCAAGAGAATAGAGTAAATCTACGTTTGCCCCAAAAGCATGATATCATCACCGGAAGTTGGTGCCGTGAATCTGTATTCTTTGGAATCATCTGGCATGATGAGATTCAGAGCAGGAGAAGACTGATCAAGAGCAGAAAAAGGGTCGTCTCGAAGACTCGAAATCCAATAAGGCCGAATACAAGATTGAAATTCAGGAGGATGAGATGAGAGGAGCTACTAACAGACCCAAAATAACAGAAAGATCAATATTTTCTTATTCTCAACAGGTTACCCGGTTCTGACCACGAGGTCATCGCGATTTCACAACTAGGTTACCCGGCGATTCTTATACTCATCAACCTACCCTGCGCCCTGGGATTTATCCCTTACCAATAGTAGACTCCTATAAGGGGCTACGGCCAGGGTACGACCCTGCTTTGAAAGAAATATGGTCTCACCTTAACCGGATTTAGCACGTCTTCGTAGCCTTTGGGAGCTCCCGCCGATTAAATTCGTGCCAGACGTTAAATTTCAAACAACAAAACAACAACAACTACCCTGCGCCCCCCCCCCCCGGTGCAAAAAACCGGTCACCAAAGTCGAAATCTCTGCCTGTCCGCGGCGGTGGCTACGAACCTGGAGTTGCAATACTATTCCAGAGCCAAAGAGATCCCTCGCACAAGATCGATTCGTCGATCGAGCACTGTAGCCCTGGTTGCACTGCATTATACGACTCCCGCTATACATATACGAATAAACGTTAAATTGTACATCAACTCGCTCCTCACTCCTCCTTTCTTCCTTCGATCCTCTATTTCGAATCCTTCTTTCGAATCCTCCTTTCGAATCCGAATCACTATTTACGATTATCGATCTTTCTTCTCTCTAGCTCTCAGAGCTCTCTTCGAGTCTATATGCCTTTCAAATACCGGTCTATGAGGACCCTGGCTCTAGCTAGGAGATACGGATATATATTAGGAAAGGTGGTATTATATATAAATAAAAGAGAAGTACCGGTTAGATGAAGAATAAAGCTCTGGATATGCGGTATAAGCTTTTGGCTTGGATTTTGGCTAGATTTTGGATTTTAGATTTTGAATATTGGGTTTTTGGGAATTGAGGGTTATGTATGTGTGTGTATGGGTGTGCGTATATGGGTCTAGGGCTCGTATAGGCCCACTGATCCACCTGTCTAGGTCTACGGACCTGGGGTGGATCAGGTGATCTATGGCCAAATATACCCGGTATTTACCTTAATCGGATTTGGAGGGTTTGCTATGACGAGCCTGCGAAGGCCCTGCCCTTGAAATGCTGAATGAGGCTCAGTTATAATGAATAATAGTACTGCGGGATGGTCTAGTTTTGATATGTGCTTAGGCATGTGCTTGGATGAGGCTATTCTAATTCCTATACCGAGGGACCAGGGACCCAGGTTTCCAGAATGTCTTTTTCCCTATGGGTTTTTTATGACTGAGGAGGATATTGTATATTAAACCCATCTTAGCTTAGCACGTCTATGTACCCCCTGGGAGGTCCTGCTTACTGTTTGAGCCTAGACGTTAATAATAACAACAATAACAACAACAACCGGTGCAAAAAACCCCTCAACTTCCACAAAAACCTTTCCCTGCTTTCCACGCTACTGTATACAAATTCACGAATTCCAACCCCCACATATCACGAGAAAAGCGCCTCACTCACATCGTCTCATCGTCTGAGGGAGGTGGCGTGATCCCCTCACCCATCCCATCCGATTTCGAACCCCAGCACTGATTCAGACAATCACCCACCTTTCGATAACATGAACTGATATAACAGTTCAACACCCCCAAAAAATCTCAACGCTTTTAATTTAAGTTTTCTGACCTGCTACCAGCGGAAATGGCGGGACTTAAAAGACCATCCATCTCATTCTAGGAAAGGGGAGTTTTCAGAATAAACAACTTTTTTTTTATCCTTTTTGATATAACTTCATTTGAGCTCGAGATTCATTCCTACCACTCCTCAAGATCCCAATCTTTCTCCGCCCGGCTCTCACCATCAGTAACACACCAGCTGCCATAAACAAAATCTCCCAAAAAATCGCTCTCCTTCCCGAGCTCCCAAAAGTCAAATCCATCCAAAAGAAGAAACAAAAACCTCTCAACAAATGGGCGTAACACCCTCCTCAATCAAGGACGCTCCCCTCGCCCGCCTCGACGTCCCCGACCGAGAATACACCTTAGAAGAAATCGCCGCGCACAACAAGGAAGAGGACATGTGGGTTGCGATCAAGGGCGTGGTCATTGATGTCACGTCGTGGAATGAGGAACATCCCGGCGGAACGACGGCCATTACCAACTTTATGGGCACAGATGCTACTGTACCTTTTGAGGCTACGCATGGTGATGCCGTGATCGAGTATGTTGCTGAGAACATTAAGGGGAGGCTTAAGGGTTGTGAGGTTACGCTGGGGTCGTAGAGAGAGGATTCGATGGTTGGTGGGTGCATAGAAGGATTGGATGGAGGCTTATTGTGGCATAGAAGGGAAGTGCGGAGAACTGATTGTCGGACTTAGTTCATGAATCTTTAATTTTAGTGGGATGGAGGGATGGAAGGATGGAAGGGATCCAAAAGAAGAGCGTGCGTGGTAGGCGAAACGGTGCTTAGTATAATTTGTATGTATAAGCGAGCCTAGCCATCTTGCTTTACCAGCTAAACATTTTATGAATCACGCGATATCTGCCCATAAAATATTATCACTGTCAGGAGAATCAAAAAATTTGTTTCAATGCTCATATTACCAAATTCTACCTACATCGCCGACAGATCGGTTGATATGGCCAGGTAGAGGCGGTAGAGGCGGCGAGTGACTGAGCAGCATAAAGCTATTTCTGATGTTGAGTGGATGAGAGAGTGAGTGCGAGGCCACATTGGATTCATCAGAGTGGCGATCGAGTAAAAAGGAGCATGTGTGGTGATGAGTGACTTTATGAGATTTTGGGTCATGGCCGCATGAATGACGAGATTAGGGCGTTTCTCGTACGTTCGAGAGAGGACGTCGGGTTGGCAGAGATATCGAGATAGGATGTCGGTATCCCGAGTAATTGAATGTCAAGGCGAATCGTCTGTATCGATTATCAAGGGGGAGACACTTGCTAAGAGCTACCTGGGCGAGCCATGCAAGTGTCGTAATGACCGTAACGTCGTAAAGTCCGTATCGTAAAAGGAAAGAAAGAAAATCGTGAAAAAGAGCCAAGGATCGCTTTTGGTAAGGAAGGGAATATCGGACAATTAAGAGGATGAACCGTTAGCTGAGATCCGTCGCATCAATATCAGCCTTGCGGCAAGTCAGATCTGGAGAAACCTAGACAATGCTTGCCAGCATGAAAGGAAATTTGATGAGCCCAAAAGGATATCGATAATTAATCCTGGGGGTTGCCATTGCTTCGTCGCATCTTTTCTGCCTCAAGGTTCTCATAAAGAAGGTAGAGGGCGGTCTCGTTGGCCTTGGCGCTGCCCATAATTGTGAACATGCGCTCTCCAGTCTCGTCGTGGGGCGACTTGGCAATGCTGATGCGTGCACCGGAAGTCTTGCGGATCTCGCTGATCTTGCTGCCCGCACGACCAATGATACAGCCAACCATGTCCGAAGGGATGCTGATGTTCTGAGTCTGAAGCTCTTCTCCATTCTCATCATGGGTAGGCGGTCCACGTTGCGCAGCATCAGAATCGGAGCGGCGATTGTTGTAGCGCGGAGCACCCTCACTGAAATCGGCACCATTTCCAGTGCGCATAACTCGTGGGTTGTTATTGTAATCGCCACGAGGACTACCTTGACCACCCAAACCTCCAGTAGCGCCAGGTTGCTGCGTGCGAACAACAGGATTGTAAAGAACGGTACCGGTTCCACGCTGCCAGTCATCGACCAGGCATTTGCAAATTTCCCAAACGGCCTTTTGAATTCCTTCTGGAGTGCCTTGAACCTCGACGATACGCTCTGTTGATTGAGGGAGCATCTCCTTCTGAGCGACCATGCGAACACCAGAAACATCTTGGATGTGCTTGATCTTGAGACCTTGTCGGCCAATGATTGTGCCCATCTGGTTGTGGGAGATCAACAGCTTGATAGCTATCAAATGATTGTCAGTACATCATATCGTGCAAGAGTAGGGTTTCTTACGATGAGTGCCGTTGTTAGAAACGACTCCACCCATGCCCATCTGTGGTGCGCCCTCCAGAAGAGCCTTTGCGACAATGGCGTAGGCTTTCGAGATAGACTCGCATCCACCTGCAATGGTCAAGACACGGTCATGTACACCTTGTACGACCTTGCTAACGCCAGCTTTGCAGCCAGTCTCATCTCTGAGATCTGCTACGTTCTTTCCTCCCTTGCCAATGATAACACCAGCTTCCTTTGAAGAAACAATGGCACGGAGAGTAAGTTGTGAATCGGCGTACTCTTCTTCAGTCTTGGGAAGAGGCTCGCCATCGGGTCCGAGACGAACTTCTTCGCCAGACATATCGAGGTTGCTCACCTCGTTGGCGAGTTCGTCGGCAGCGCTGGAGCCAGCATCGCGGTTTTCTTGAGAGGACGACATCGTGTAGGTTGTAGATGTAGTCGGGGAGTGTTGGGACGGTAGGAGTAGTGAACAATTGAATGGTCACTAGGTTGGAGAGTGAATGGGCGCTGTGACAATGACAGGTCACTTTCTGCATCATGGCGGTTAGCAAAGCGATAGGGAAAATAGTTGGGCGATTGCAAGAATGGGACGATTGATTTGAGTGATAGAATATAGCATAGGGCGATGGGAGATTGATTGCTGCATACCTGGTTGTCTTTGAGGCGATTTTGGGTGTTGTCGCACAAAGCGGTCGAGGTGGGGTGGGAGGGAGAACCGGGTGAGACGCGACACAATCAAAGAGACGCGGGCGGATGAGGAGAACAGGACAGGGGTTCGTTCAAGAGGAAGAGGAGGGGATGAGGGGAGGGAGAAAGGTGGAAGATGTGGGAGACGGAACAGGCGGCGGCGGAGGTCGCGGTCGAGGGAGGATGAGGGGTTTGTGGTGTCGAAGGGAGGAGGTTGGGTGAAGGTTCTTGGAAAGAGCTTTGCCTTTGCAAAAGAAAGAGGCCGTTGCTCTAAGGGAACCCCGCCATGGCTTAGCGTCACGCCCAAAAATGTTGAAGCAGCGTTCTCGCTTAGCTGGCCTATCAGAGACAGAGTTCAGAATATGGGTGTTTCCCTCCCTCTCTCCCTCTCAGGCTTTCATTTGTTATATGGTACTCTTTCGAGCGCAGCGAGCTAGGGGGTTTGGGGGCTGGCCCCCATAAATCGACAATAACGAGGTACCCCATACTTTGATTACTAATTCCCATCTACTTAACTAACAAATTAATCATTTTTTCTACTTTCTGGCATTCCTCATCAACGCCCATTCCAGCCCTCACTCCTCTTTTGGCCCTTGACTCCTCCTCACAGAACACTGCGTCTGCAGCATGTCGGTTCTGCTCTGCGCAGTAAATCGTTGCATTTCGCCCAGCCAATCAAGCCAACAATTCTGCAACTTCTCGAGCCATTGGACGAGGTCATCGCAATATTCGGCCGGTACAAGCCTACAAGGTACTCCACCTCCAAAGCCCATGCGTCGCGGCAATGGTCCGGTCCACCATTAGCAACCGGAGGGGCAGAATAGCCTCCGCATTATGGTTCGTGCCCGTAGTAGCAGGCGTCTAATGGAACAGGAAAACTGATGTGGTATTCTCAAGAAGCTACGGCTACTTAAATACACATTCCTGGACCTCTAAATGAGTCAAACAAGGGCTACAAATCTAGGAGAGTCAGATGCTCAGGTTCATGCTATACGTAGCAACAGCGTCTTGCTACTCTGATGCTGTTACTGATCAATTGCGAGTGGAGATGCAAATGACCCTAGCAAGGTCGCGCAGGCTAAGATATTTGGTGTGCGGATGCGATGAAGCCCCTCTTCTCATGCAGAAAGGTGCATTCGCTTGGTGGGACACTGCATGAGGAACTGCAAGCATTGCAGCACTCCGTAGCCTCTCAAGTTCCGACCATCAACCACACCAATAGTATCAAGGGTATCGACTTTTTGCTTCAGAGAATCATATTCGAAATGAAGAGGGTGCAGGAAATTATACATTTCTCCTGCGCTGCCCTCATAGCATCATTCTATTTATCACCACCTCCACCTATTGGCCCCATATCGAACCCCTCGTCTGCATCGCCAAGGAAAGGCGATCTCGAACTTGATATACTCGCTTCTCCCCCATCATCTCCGAAAAGGAAGGCTGCTTTTTCGCGCCCAGGGCCCGAAGTAGGTTTTCTACCCGATTTCAAGAAGGGCGATGGTGGCTTGGGGGTAGCAGACTTGGTTGTCATGTTGGAATGAGGCTCTGGCTCAAGCATCCAGCTGAAAGATCTAATTCAAGTGTCAGTCAAGAAAAAGATTTGTGTGCTAGAATTCGCATGTGGCTCCTTGATTGGCGTTTATAAAATCCCATCATGCGTGCCACTGCAGAACTCGAGTTGTCATTTGCCAAAAATCCCTTTGAATGTGATACCGGTACTCTATTTACGAGGATGAAATCCACAGCCCCTTCATCATAAAAACACGACTCTTAAAGATGTATAGACACAATAGGACGTAAAAATTTGACAAAGCGGTTGAGTAGAGAAGTTTGTCACTTACGACTGCGCTATACTCGAACGTGTTGGGACTGGTGCTTTTGGTCTCAACCTAGACTCAACGATCGCATGATCTTCCGACTTGCTCGGATCTTCAGAAGTTGATGTTTCCTTAGGTTTCTGCACGGGTCGATTTTCTGTACTCAATAGGGGGCTAGGGGCCAGTGTTGGCGGGACTACCTCTGGTGTTTTACGCTGCTCAAGAATTGGTGTGCCTGATAGTGTTGGTTTGGGTGTCTCTGTAACTGGAGGCGGTTGCGGTAAAGCTTTCTGTGGTTTCGGAGAGCCACTGTCGGGGCTCGATGGAGGGATTTCAGGAGAATCGGGCGGTAACGGTATTGTGGCATCCTCCAAGTGGATTTTGACAAAATCGATTCTTGCGATTGCCAAGTCCATAGCTTGAACACTTTTCTCTTTGTCGTTATCCTCGGATGTAGAGGCAGCTCGTAAATCGGACGTTGCTTGGTCAAGCATGCGAGCCAGCTGCTTATTTCGCGTGTTCATAGCAGAAATCGTGGCCCTAGAAGAGGGTATCGATCTTCCTTCATCCAGCGACCATCTCATGCCATTCGAGGCTACACTTCGTGTGGAGTTACTCCTTGAAGCTTGAAGACCTTGCATATTTTGCCTCACTTCCCCGACAGCGTCTCTCACCGCTTGGTTAATACCAAGCTGCTCGCCACGCTCCAGAACACCTTTAGCAGCGCCTCGAAATAGAGCTTCTACACCACCCTGCTGCCGCAGGTATTTGACTGGCGATGACAGAGGGGTTCTTGCTCTGGAGGGTTTGGGGCGCGGGCTGGTTGCCTGGCTTAATGGTGTTGTAGGACGGGAGCCCGGAGAATGTATAGAAGGAGCTTTTGCTCCATACTTGCTAATGATTTTGGCCCCACCAGCAGCATTGAAATTATCTCGAAGATATATTGCATCTTCAACGAAAGTGCGAGGTTCATGTGGGTGTGAGGGAGACGGATATTTTAACAACAGCATCAGGGCCACGGAATAATCGGCTTCTATCACTGAGCACGAGGTGAGTATCACATGAATTACTTGAGTGACAAAGGGAGGCACCTACATTGCCATCTTATCCTCAGCAGCATGGCTACGCAAATCATATCTACAAGATCTAGTCCAGGATCCTCTGCGAGCAATGTGTCCCATAGGGCCAGCAGTTCGTCAAAAGGAAATTCCCGTCCAAATAATAGTCGAATCCATCGTCTGAGAATACATTAGCGAAGTTCTCGAGCGTAACAGAATAGTGCATAGTGCTTACATGATGAAGATCTGAGGAAGAATTTCAACGATTGTCAAATGTGTTGCGAGATCTGGATCCACTCGAGCAAGGTATACCTCATGTATTTGTTTACTTCTCTCTACGATGGGTGAAACTCGTTGCGAACTTCCCGATACCGTAAGGTTGTCGGTTGTTTTACTATCGGCCTCGAGCTCGTAGAATGACTTTGCAGAGCGCATGATCAGTGACAGCAGCGTAAAAGCATCGTGCTCAATGTAAGTTGCATCCAGCATATGCTTCATAGACTTGTCTGAGTCCACCTCCGGCGAAGAATCCAAGCTATGTGGATCAATAGCATCTTGCTCTACAACCCACAGAATAGGAGCCAAGACCTCGTGCATGCCTTGCCGATATCCAACATCTTGGTTGATCTTGCAAAAGACAAATAAAATGTCCAACAAGATGCGCTGGGTCTCAGGCTGACGAAAGTATTCCTCTTCAGGCATACATCTTTCCACATCTTGATAAATCTCTGCTCGAATCTCCTCATCCTGCCGCATGGTATTCCAGGGAGACTATGGATTTGTGTCTTAGCAAAGTGTGACAGCTATTAGATAATCCCGTGGCTTTGTGAACATGAACACCTACATTCTTGTCATCGTCGAGTGGATCGATAGCCGAACCAACTTCGTTTGGATTCTCGATGTATTTCAAGAAATGTTCTCGAAGAGAGGCATATGCACTCCTGGAGTCATCCAAGGTTCGTGCCCATCCCGTGACTTCAGTGTTTTGGAAGAGCAAGAAGGTCTGTCCACGGGTCAACTCTCAGTGACCACCTTTACACGAAAGATTGCAGTTATACTGTACCTTCCAGCAGACGGAGCGGAGGCCCGAAACACAAGGACTACCATCACCATCGGCCTTCACCGCCCTCTTGAGCTCGTCGAGACTCTTTGCGTGGCCCTGTGTGACTTCCCATCGCTGCCTATTCGCAGGTTAGTATACATGTATCTCGGTGGAGGCAGGTCCATCGGTCACCTTGAGCCTTCCAGCGATCGCATACCGTCCAGCAAGCGCGTGGTTCAAGGATGACCCGATAACCCTCAAAGACTTAAGGTTGCGATGTCCTTGAGAAGTCGGATCCCTGATATTGAGGCTCTAGCCTGGCCCTAAGTCCAAGGCTTAACAAGAGGCTAAGCACTCGATCCAACTCTGTCTTCCAAGGTTGTGGCTTGCATTTCGCCTCTCCGCCGCCGTGTTTTGATTCGCCAGGGGTGATTGGGCACCGCCGCAGCCACCTCGGGGAAATACAGTAGCAGCCCCGCAGCCTTGGTACTGTCTGTACTCACTCTCGGCACTGCTCTCCAAAAGGCTCGTACTCACCTGGGCACTGTTCCAACACGCATGATCAGACGAGTGCCTACGAAAACCCTCATTTTTCTGCAGAGACAAGAGATGGAAGCAACACGCGCTGTTCGACAGTGAGACAGCATTTATTTGTCGCGTTTCTTGAACGGTGAGCCAGCTTAAAGTATCATCCTTCCAATGTCCGCAAACAACGACGGAGGGGTTCAGCGCTGCAATTATAATTCTTTTTCAGCTCCCCCTTTTTGAACTTTGTTAAAGCTTGCTAGTTCTCGAACTTCTCCCCGATCGCCACCTATAATTTGCAAACACCATGTCGGCAGATCTTCTGGCAGAATTTGACAGCTTCTATCAAGCTCCTCAAGATGCCCCCAAAAATGCTCCCCCAGCCTCGAACGACCTCTTTTCCCTAGGAAGCACCACTATCAGCCAGCCAGTACAGCAGCCTGTTCAGGGGAATATGCAATGGCAGAGCACACCAGCAAAAGCCAGCGAGGATATATGGGGCGGGATGGCCAGTTTCTCAACAAGCTCGAACGAGGTCAAGCAGACGACAGCGCAGCATGATATTTGGGGTTCATTCGAAGGCGCGGCAGATCCGGTACCGAAACCTCCTCAAAATGCTGTTCCTACTTCGATGCCAAACTATAATGCTGGACCAATTGTTACCGGAATTGTTCGACGTCCGACAATTGACTTATTTTCGAGTAATATTCACAACCTCGCCTCGTTGCCATATAAACCAAATCAAATGCCTGCGCCAATTCCTCAGCAAAGACCAGCTCCTGTCTCCAATTCTTCTTCATTCGGGGATGTGCTATTTGATGCTGCCGACGAGTTATCCCCTGATCCGGACGATGACGATGACTTTGGAGACTTCGAAACTGGAGAACCCGCACAACCAGCGGCACCTCCACCATCCCAATCACTGAATGAGTTATTTGGTGCAACGACGTTGGAATCGAAACCATCAAAAAGACCGGCAAATTTGACGGCTACCACCGGCACATTACCGTATCCCCAAGCTCCGAAGTCGCCTTCTTTTCAAGAGAGGAACCCGTTCGGAAAGCAACTAGGGCTCGCAATGAATCAAGTATCAGCAGCCAAAAAGGCAAGCAAACCGGCTTCAGCATCTCCCATAACGGCATGGCCTACTTTTGTATCTCCAAAACCAAAGCCAAATCCATACCAAGACTCGCCTGTAAACAAACAAATAGATGATGACTGGGGTGATTTTGCAGATTTACCACCAGAAACTCCTGCCGATGCACAGCCAAGGCCTACGTCTGGAATCGAAGCTGATGCTTGGGGCTGGGACAATGCAGACCGAGTTGTATCTCCCCCCATTGTTCCGGATGTCCCACCTCCAACCAATGTGCCACCCCCTTCTGTTCTCTTGACACTATTTCCACCTTTATTTGATCTTCCGAAGAATACACTATTTAAGGGCGTGGTCAACCAGCCTTTTTCGTTGAAGAATAGAATACTTTCTGATCCTGCCACAATCAGCTTTTTACGTTCTTATATTCTCATTGCTATAGTAGCAGCGCGAGTTATTGCCGGTCGAAAATTACGTTGGAAGCGAGACACCATCTTGTCTCAGGCCATGAAAATTGGCCCAGCAGCCGCTGGAGGAAAAGGCGGAATGAAATTGGCTGGTGTCGACAAAGCAGAAGTAACACGAGAAGACCGAGAGGCCGCAGAGGTTGTCAGGGTGTGGAAAGATCAGCTCGGCCGACTGAGGTCGGCTATCGCTGTGGCAAATTCAAGTATGAAAGAGGTCTCTAATCATCTTAATATTCCTGATATCTCGGAAGCAATGCACGTCAAATCACAAGAGGGTGGCATGACAGCACCGAAGCCTTGCGTAATATGTGGGCTTAAGAGAGAGGAGAGGATCAATAAGGTTGATGTGCAAGTGGAAGATAGCTTCGGGGAGTGGTGGGTAGAACACTGGGGGCATCGAGCATGCAAGAATCTTTGGGAAGAGCATGAATCTAAATTAAGACATCGCTGACGATGCTCAGCCGATAATAAAGGAATACATTCAAACAAATCACCTTACCCGTAAGGCTATCGCGCTCTGCTGTATTGCCTCTTCGGGCTCAAGAGAATGAGAAATGAAATTTGATCTCGCCAAGACCTCAACACTTGAAGCGTTTCCCGGTACGCTCAAAGAGGCAGGTACATTTCATTGGACATGAAAAAAGAATCTGGCGACCATCTCAAGAAGTTGACAGCCACCAGTCCAGAAAATACACATAAATATGTGTAAATATGCCTACAGTATAGGTAGGCCAAATCATGGCTAAAACCTCGTTGAGTCGGCACTTGTGTCACCCATATCGCTCTCGAACCAATAAAGATTGCTTCAATCTTAATGTTGAACCTCGTGGTGCGACCATGCCAAAGTTCGGCAAAAGGTATGCTCTACCATGGTAATACCATGGTAATACCATGGTACCATACCTTAAAATACCTACCTTTTTAATCTGAAAAAGGTATG